>JAEANM010005794.1:2691-19212 GCA_017656035.1 Myanophis thanlyinensis
AGAGAGAGATTTAACATTTTCAGAAGTCTTGGTTTGAGAATTCCTGGTGAATCTAAATTTTTGCTGGCTACAGATCAAGGATAGTAATGGTTTATATGTTATATTCATTTATATTAGTTACTAAGATATCATGTAATAGAGGCAAAGCCTATATTGTATCCACATGTTTAATATGATCACCCTTTTAGATGCATGCTAATAAGATATTAGTTGCAAATCTAAAAAGTAACATGTGAAGTGATTCCAAGTAGGCAGAAGGTCAAGTGCAACCTGGAGCTGTTAACTAGACCTCTGCTACTGACAATTGAATTGTAGGTTGCACCTTCCTTATTCTTCTGGGGCGGATTTGAAAGGAGAATAATATACATAATGATATGCAGTTATCCATCTGTAAAGAATGTCTTCAATTAATTCATTAGGTCATTGTCAAGCATGAATGCTTATAATGGTATTGAATGGTTATTTTCCTTCCCTTCAATTCAAGCATGCTGTTAAATAAGTACTTAATAAAACAAGAAGTAGTGAGTTATAAAAAATCTTCTGTGTTGCAGAAAGTAGAAGGCAAGTTTAAAATCATATAAGCCAGGATTTATTTTTTGGCAGGGATCTTGACAATTTAAGAGCTTCATGACTGGCAGAAATTCAACAGGCATTCTTTTCTCAACATGAAAATGCATTATTAGGAGAAAGTTTACCTGCTGAATGGCTGCACTATGCAGTTGTTAAAAGCATATAAAGTCTTGATATGGAAAGAGGCAAGAGAAATCAGACTTTTGAATAAATTCTATGATGTAATTGTCTATATTAGGTTAGTATGTGCAGGGAGAAAGATCATATTAGGCCTGCATCGTTAGCATGGTAAAATAACTGTTAACACGAATCCTAGAAAAATATTCAACATAAAAAAGATGTTTCCTGTGGTATGAAAGAATAAATTATAGATATTACCCCTGAGAGAAAGAAATTGGATGGCTTTGAGTAGGCTTTGAGTACATTGTTCCTCTTTTCTCCATTTGCAGGAAGATCAGATGAATTCCTTAACTGGTTACTTCACAGGATTGTTTTGTAGATGAACAGCCCAAGTCATTTGAGTATTAGTAGTATGTAACTGATAAATGTGTACGTGAAAGCAAAATAGGACTGCTTTCAAAAAAGACAAAGAGAACTGTATTTCCACAGGAGTTCTGAGGATAGTGTAGTAGTGCAATGTACAAAACTGGAGTCTGTTTGACGTAGATTGTGTTGTATATAAATTAAATGTAGTCTTCTTGGACTTAGTGTGCACGTGCATATTAGTCTATATGTTTATTTAAAAATAATGGCCACATTTGTCTAAATTACATAGGATTCTCAGTGTAATTTTGTCTGCAGCTTTTGAAGTTATGCACTCCTTTTTCATAGGCATATATTCACTCACTCATTCATCCAGTTCAGACAATTTGATGTTCTTCCTCTAGCTTTTCCTCCTGGTTGTCTCCTTTCTACTTCTTCTCATAGCCTTGCCTTGGTAAGTGCTGACTGATTTAGTACCAGAACCAATACAGGATGGTACTAAAATGGCATGTGTTTGGTACACAATGAAATGAAGTTAAAATGAAGCTTTCAGAATTACTTGAGTAAAATGTTACCACTATGCCTTTTGCTTCATATATTACCCATCCCATTATTAATGGCTGGAGAAGAAACAGGTACAAAGAAGATTAGTATACCAAGCAACTTGGAGAGGTGTAAAAAGAGAGGCTCCTCTATCTTCTTGAGGACAAATGGCCTTTGTGAAGATGCTTACCTTTACACCATAAAGATACAGGCTCCCTGTTCTTCTTTTGCTTTTGGCCCTTAATATAGGAATCCCACAAATTATGTATCAGAACATACTGTTGTCCCTCACTTTGAGCACCAGGGTGCCATGACAGATAAATATAATGTGCATTTCTCTGGGCAGCTCTACCTAGTTCACTGGTCTGGACTTCCTTCCTGCCTTCCTTCCTTCCTTCCTTCCTTCCATTTAAGTGGTGGTAAATGTCTTTTTAACCAAATTGTTTGAAATAAGGATTCCGGGTTGGTCTCCCTTAAATTAAATTTAGGACTATTTTCAGATGCTAAAGTATAATTTTAATTTAAACTCAAAGGAAAATATGTCTTATTATTAAAGATTTAGGAAGCAGTGCATTCACTTTCCTCTGACAGATTGAGGCCTGTGTATTAGTCTATCAAAGCAAGCTTGCTGGCAGATTTTACTTATTTATTTGTTAGATGTATATATTGTTCTTACTTCAGGAGCTCAGAGCTGCATGCATAACACTTCCTCCCCCTATTTTTGCTCATAACAACAATTACTCTGTGCAGCGGGTTGTAATATGAGAGAATGACTAGCCCAAATTTATCTAGTGCTTTTTTATGATTGAGGGTGAATTAAAAGAATTTTGCACATATTAATCCAACAATTGAACCACTATAAATAAAACTAGCTCTGAAGATTATAACTGAAGTCTTCCTGAATCGATACGTCTTGATACAAACACTAAATGTCTGGTGGTTTGGCTTTCAAGCAGTGGGGAATTACAGTAGGAAGCTCCAAGTGGACATGTTCAACTCCTGAAGTATTGTGTGTTGAGGGAGAAGTTTCTTATACCAGAGATAGGCAAACATTGCAATGTGGGGAATATTTATAGCTCGGGTGTAGGATGAACTTGCACCTTCATAGGCAAACGTTGGTCTCCAGATGGGATATTGATTTCCATCAGCCTCGGTCAGTAGAAAATTGGAATTATAGTCTAAAACTTCTAAGGCACCCAGTAGCTTACAATAATAATGAGCACTCTAAAATGCAACATGCATATAGATATTTTTTAAAAAAGAGTAGAATCTATTGCCAGTGTCAATTTAGCCTGCAGTCTTCAACTATGAAAAGGGTAATCTTCATAATGATTGCACAGGGATGTCTAAAATTCAGAATCAAATCGATAATGACAGTCCAAGGTAGTGATGGATCTGATGTTTATGAGTAGTTGAACTTCTACTACCAGTCTCTTTGGATGATAGATTTGGGGTGTAGCCCACTATAATGTTCAACCCTTGAATTGAAGGAACACGAGAAAACTCTCAACCCTATGCAGGAAATCCTTCTGGCAGACTTTGAGCTCTCAATATATGAGCCCCAGAAAAATGGACGGGGACAAGAAGATAATTGAAATACTGGCTTGTATACCTTGTTATTGTATTCCAACTTCCTTCACTATCAATTATGCACAACATGAATTTAGATCTTTTGTTTCATAATGATGAGATAAAATAGTAGAAGCAAATTCATTTCTAATTTTTGTTTGAAGTTATTTCCATTATATTTGTTCTGAACCTCTTCTGTAACAATTTTGTAACAAAAATATTGTGGAAAAGTAGCAATAAATGTGATTGAAAATTGGAGCCCTTAGAGCAGAGATGTTTTAATGACACTCCCTCTGCTGTGTTTTAAGTTGCATGCCAGAGTCTAAGCTTGATTAATTAATTAAATTTAGATGCTGCGTGACACCAGGTGACACTGTGCAATTTACATTTTAAAAGTGAAGAGCAATAAAACAAAACCAAAGATGAAAAATTTAGCACATTTGTAAGGAGAAAACACAACACTCTTTAAGAAATTGTGGTTAGGGCCAGAAAAAAACCTATATTTAATTTGACTTCTGCACAAATTTAATTAAGTTGAATATAATTAAAAGTCATGTATTTAACACTTTTCCATCTGTCAGATTAACAATGCTTACTTGGAAACAAGTTTGGGAGGTCACATGGGGGTTACAACCAAGACATTTAGAGGTTTGTTTTTTGTACTAACACATACACACACGCACATACGTATGTATATATATATATGTATGTATATGTATGTATATGCGTGTGCTTTGTGTATATTTTTATTTTTTTCTATAAAGGCTTTATTTTTAAAAATGGATTTAATTACTAGGGATTCAATTTTGATTTGGCCTCTATATTTGAACCATAATTATATTACAGAAGAAACATCAAAAATGTTTCTTTTATTTTTTAAACAACATTCATGTTCCATACACATCATTGCCATATCCCAATTTACATTCTCTTTTGTCACCATGGTAAATGTACTTTGCCCCTAGATTTATTTCATTGTTCATAATAATAGATACTGAGTTGACTCAAAGAATCAATGTTTATGATAAATTATAAGGTGGATCCACATAGTATGCCAGGTTAAAATAAGTTGCTAATTTAGGTTCAGTATGTTGGATAAACCAAGGCAACTGGGTTGATTCTATTAACAATATTTAAGTTACGGTAAGTAGGATTGTGATGTGAACACACCGCCACTGAATCCCTATGTGATTCCTTTAGTCTACTCTGAATGGTATTAATCTCCAGATCAGAGGAAGCCCTTACAACAGAAGCAGATAGGGTGTTGGGCCAAAAGCTTTGCCTTAAATCTACTCATTGCTGGAATTCATGTCATCTCTCAGCTCAACCAGCCCTGTAAGGCTGTGGTAAGGATTAAAAAAGGAGATGTGGATCTTGCAGTACATACATATATCTTTTTGGGATCAGTCCCAAACACAATGAATACTGATAGCTGGTAACTGTGAATATCCTAAAGAGGCTTGGTTAAGTACAGCATGTAAACCTGTGGAATACAAGCAACATTCCTGTTATTCTTCTGGGAACTATCAGTTCAGAATAGACAAGGTTCTGTCACCCTTCCAATTAATTCTGCAGGACATTCCTAGTGCTATGGAATGCCATTTGCTCATATTTATCCCTCTGTGTCCCTATCCCTTTCTCCCCTCTGACAGACCTACATTAAATCCTAAACTCATTCAGGCAGGGATTTACCTTTTTGCTTGCTTATGGAACCTCCTGATGTTAGTAAATAAAAAGTAATAACAATGATGACAGATAAATTATGACAAACTGCAGCCTTTGTTCCTTTCTGAATGCTTCTGCAGCCCTGGAGGATTGGTGCTAGCCAATGTAGACAGAGGGAATACTAATAGTGTGAAGAAAAGAAAAACATAGTATCTTCTATTTAGTTTTGTTTGTGTAATTTGAAGTTTATCTAAACTGGAACACCTGGCTCAGTTCACCACAACTTTGATAATGAACTTCTAGCACATACTTTTATCCAAATGTCTGCCAAAACAAATGAAGTACTGTTGTCCAACTGACATTCTGGCACAGTGATATACAGAATATGGAATCTGTCTTTTTGTGGGTCATTTTATTACTTTCCACCTTTGTATTACAGCATCAGATCAGGGAGAAAGATCTTAATTGCCATTCAATACTAACCATTATATACATTATATACATTTATATATCTAAAGCCAACCAAAGAGTGTTGCAGTATCCATATGCCTAAAACATCAAAAGTTTCTCTTTTTTAAACACTATAATACTTCTGCTCCTTCTATTATTTTTTTTCCTTTAACAGTGAAGGTATCTCCCAATGACATATATAAGAAATGTATACAAAATTGTAAATATGTGCTTTCTTGTGTACAGCCATGATGAATACACCTGAAACTTGTGTTTTTCACAATGGCTTGTCTGCAGATGTTTAGCAAATGAAAATAATTAGTATCGTGCTGTAAAAAAAAATCACTAACTCACTTATGCATATCAAGCTTTGTTGTATTAAACACAGAACAATAAATCAGATGATTCCCTCTCTAATCAGTTAGAAAACATGGATGGACAATTAGCTAATTCTTATAATATGTAAACAATCCAGATTGTTTTCTGTGGGGTTTGATTAGGCTGAATCCATCCCTCTGGCTCTACTCCACAACTCAGTTCTTCAAGGTGAAGTAGGAAAAATATTATAAAGAGTTTGCAGAGTTAGTATCCATCTAATATTTCATGCAGGTCTAGATAAACATGACTAGGCTAGGTTGCAGTCTACACAGGGGAAAACTATTACCTGTTCCTGAACATTACAGTGAGCTACTTTAATGTAAAGGCTGTCTGGTGGGGGGTCAGGTGAGGCTCTGAGCTCCATATATACACACCAGTGTTGCTTTCTTGTTTGTGTGCTGCAGCTCTCAACCTCTTGGGCCTTCACAAGGGGATGGTTGGATCCTTTGTGAATACAAGGTACTTCCTATGTGGGTATTAGAGGGAGATTAGATGACGCAGGAAGACATCTTATTTTGTCCCCTGGCGATGAATTGTAAACATCTTATTTTGAAGGCATGGAGTTTTTTGAAAGCTGTTGTTACAGCATGCCAGTTTATTTGAGTGTCACTACTTAAGATTCATTAGAAAAATGGAATGATGTTTGAGGACATGGAGGACACAGTCAACAATGGAGAAGAGAGGGATTTTTTTTTTTTTTCAAATGTCAGGGAGCATTGAGTGTTGCTCCAATTAGAGCAAATATCACGGAAAGGAAATGTGCATTAAAAACACAGAATGGGCTGCTTGCCTGCTGACTTTCTGCAGAGTGGAAGGAGTCATAGTTGGAATCAACTCATCTGTCAGCCTCCATAGAATCTCTATATAGTTCCTGCTGAAAACTTTCCATAATGTTCTTGCTTCTAACTGTCTTATCTTATGTTGGCTGTCATAGTAATGGGGGGGAGGGGGGAGAGCTTGCGAGCTTGCTGCATTTTCCCTAGGTCAAATCGTGCACGGAGGGCTGCCATGAACTGATTGAAATCTCTCAGTTTAGGGTCATTATCATTGTGGAGGCCTGTCATCCACTCCGCTGCGTCTCCTTCCAAAGCGAGGGTGACCTGTCTGACTTTATCTGCCTCATCAGCAAACAGGTCTTCATACCGTGCCATATAGTTATCAACTTGCACTAGAAAGAATCCTAAGGCTTTTGAATCCCCACCATATTTCAGTCCTAGTGCTGGAATCTCAGGAATGCAAAGCCAGGGGTTTGGATTTCTTTGGTATGTGGGGTTTCGCGGTCTTTTTCTCAGACCTTGCTTAGACTTTCTGTAATCAACCATGCTTCAGTAAAATAATACCTGTTTTCAAACACCATGGATTCAGGGTTTTTATTTCTTGAAGTTTGACTGAGACAGAGCTGACATCATCTGACTTGGAAGTCTAAGAGTTCATTACAGGACTTGCCTAGGACCATGCAATCAACTTCATGGATACTTGAATCTTTGATGCGGTTATCTATTGCCACTTTCTGTTCATTGCACCACATGTCTTCTCCAATTCATTCTGTTAATAGAATTCTATGGGAAATGTCTTTAGTACAATTACAAAGATACTTCATTTCAGCAGAGGATATCTGGATTTGCTCTGCTGAAATTACACATCTGTTCTGAAACCTGGCTACAGCTGTTTTAAGAACCCATAAGAATAACTGCATATGTTATGCTTTGTGCATTAGCTATATTCTGTTTTAAGAATGAATAAGAATGACTCTACTCAGATTTTGTGTCACCAGTATTCCCAATCACATATGATTCACCCACAGTCTTCCTAAGAAGATAGAAACCCACTGGCAATTTCCCTACTGACACAATCTTAGCTGTCATGGATGTTGAGGCACTATTCGCCAACATCCATAAAAGTATGGCTTTCAAATAATCAAGAATATGGTCATAAAGCATACCTTGCCACCAGCCAGTAATACAGTACTTCATATTCATCCATATCCACATCAGCAATAACAAAGATAAAAATTGGTAGCACAGCTATAGAAACATCAATGACTCAACAACCCACCAACTTTTTGAAGGCTAACTTAGAAAAATGCTTTCTCAAGCCTTACACATTAACCACTTCTTTTACTAGAGACCCATTAATGATATTTTTATCATCTGGACCAATGGAAAAGAATCTCTCAATAAATCGCATCATGATGTCAACAATTTCCTCTTCATCCTCAATTATGAAACTAAACAGTAGACATAAAAACCACATTATATAGGAGAGGTACATATTCTCATGCTTATCTACATGCTTACAAAATTCCATTCAGAACACACTATCAAATCTCTTATCTGTAGCCAACTTTACACTACAACCACCTTTGTTTTAACTAATGTGCAAGAGATGCTCAACTGATGGAATTAAACCAGGCATTCAGGACACTGAACTACACATCCAATGAGATCAATAGGCAAATCAATAGATCCAGATCAATTTTCAAGGAAGACCTATTAAAGGACAGACCACTGAGAAGGAACACCACTGGTTGTCACTTACAGCTCACAATTCAATTCACTCAAATGCATTATTAATAAGCTATAGTCTATAATGACGCTGCACTTTCTCAGGCATCAGGAAGCAGGCCCAAACGTGCATGTGGAGAACTACCCAACCTGAAACAAATTCTCACAAGCAACAGGAAACAACATAGAACAATGATGCAAACATGGGAAGACAAGCTTGCAACAAAACCAGGCATTTACTTTGGTCCACATTTATACCAACAGAACTACAGTATGTCATGCCCCAAAAAGCACACATCCAAGATTAAAGATATCTTCATTTACTTTTACTCTGTCATCATCTGCCAGTAATGTTCTCCTGGATTCTAGGTAGGACAAGCAGGTCAAAGTTTGTACAAAACAACAAAGTAATACTAAAACATCTTTCTCTTCCAGGACACTCCATTACCTTAAAGCAGCCATCTTGGGAAAAATAAACTTTCCTAGAACAATTGAACGAGAACTTGTTGAACTCATATATATCCAAAGATTTTAGTCTGAAGGTCTCAAAAAGCACATTAACACATTATTGCTATTCACTGATAAAAAGACTTCTAATTTGCCTCACAAAATACCTGCAAATCCACCTTGTCTTCTGTCTTTCTCTTCTTTTCCCCACTAGCTCAATGCAAGTTAAATCCTATATTAATCTGGCCACTCCACTACATTTCACGAAGTGAGCTGTAATTCACAAAAGCTTATACCTTTTAATAAATTCTATTAGTCTGAACAGATGGTACCAGATTTCTTCTGATTTTTTCTTCAGAGAAAGGCACCCTACAACCACAATAAAAGGATATGCTGCATCACCTGAATATGCTGCATCACAAGTCATATGTTATGATCCTGTGAGAAATATGAATTATTCCTGTAAAACTTTTGAGCAAATGTAACGCCATGTTAAATTCTGTCTAACCCTTTTGTATAACCAGCTTGTGTAATGAGACAAAAGGTAAAAACAGAACTATTAATCTTTGAGCATATGTTCAACCAAGTAACTGGGGGTTGTTCAGAAGTGTATATAAACTGTATACTGAGCTGTGTTTATCACTCTCTCTTTCCTTGACTTTTGTCATAGAGAGTGCATGCAAAAGACTTTTGCACACAAAAGTCAATAAACAGCTTGTTGTTCAAGTGTTTCTGCAGTTTTCTTTTTTCTTTGAAAGGGTGTGTCTCACAGATACAGACATTCTCATAAGCTTAAGGAGTCAGAACAAATCCATAGACAAGATAAAGTTGTTGTATCATGACATTGCTTTTGTTAGCCAGCAGAGGTCAGTCTCTCCTCTCAGTCTGTGTCCTCCTGTTGTGTCTGGACTTAATGGGAAGTGGAGCTTCTGGACAAGCCAGAAATCTGAAGTCAGTGGAGAGGTTTTTCTAATAATTTCTTCTCTTTAGGCCAAGAGCAGCTTGCTATTAATTGCCCCCCTCTTTATCTTCTGCCCAGTTTCTTAAGGGAAGCCTGCGAAACTTGTTAAGTATATCAGGAACAGTTTCCTGCCAAGTTTCTCTCCCCCGCCTTAAAAAACAGCAACTTTAATAAGAAAAGAACAAGGATTTAACATCACACTTTACAGTGCTTTAAACTAAGCATTGCACATGCAGCATGTTATATCGGATTGCCATCTTTACGATAATCCTAGATGGTAATTTTGTACTCTTTAGTTTAAAGAGACAGAGAAGGTTATGTGGGTTGCCAAAGATGAGCCATAAACTGGGACAGATGTCTACATTCATAACTCGATTTCTCGTCAGCGACCTTTTACTCTTTTCCATTTTCCAGATTCACTACTGGAACCAACTTCTAGTTCAAGGCTCAACTGCATATCAAGGATATTTAAATCACTCATAGTTTGGAACAGAACCTTCTTAGGAGGTCTCTCCTTTACCCCCCTCAATGGCTTTTCTTTTTGTTCCTAGTCAGCTGCAAAACAAAGCCAGAAAAAAATCCCAAAGAAATTAATGAGCTGCAAAAATGGAAATGTTCTGCTGGAGTAGCAGCATAAACTGACGGGCATTCGCTTGCTTCCATTCCCCATATCCTCCAAAGACATAAACAGGGGGCTCATCATCACCATAACTTGGTAGATTTGATCAAAGCAACCACCAGCCATTATGGTTACAGAGCGAATTAATTGTGATGTTAAGCCTGTAGATCATCTTTCTGTAGGGAGCCATCATTCCTACATGGATTTTGCTGTCCAGAAAGAATTGTGTGTGGAGAGAACAATGTTTTCATTGTCTGGACAATAGCTCTTCTTGTACCTGCCAAATTGCCTGATGAAGATCCAGATGTGTTATTTCAGAAACACAATTGGGGCAATGTGAGTAATTTCCCCCTAGGTAGGGCAGGGAAACAAACTGAACTCCAAAAGATATGATATATCCACACAGGGCTACATAGAATTGTTACTTTTATTGCTCAGAGTTTTAGTGAGGGCAATATGCCAGGCTGACTTGACATGAATGTGGCATCTAAGTCTCAATTTATCAATTGTAATGGAAGAGAACATTAGAGATATATGGTATTTGACAGCTGCAGCCACCAGCAGGATTTTTGCACTAGGTTCTCAGAAGAGGTCTATCTGAAAGCTTGGCATCTGAGTCACAGTACAGTTAAATTTGATAATTAATCCATATTTGTCTCAATGCTCAATGCAGGATTGAAGGGAATGAGTGGGGAGAGAGAGAGGAGGGACTTGATATAGAATGGATACTACACACTGGGTGTAAAAGTTACTGGTTACCAACATTAAGATAGAAAACAGTCTTTTAGTGAAATTTCAGCAGTATGCCAATGGAATTGATCTATAGATATGACTAATAACTGAAACATGTCCAGAAAGAATGACAAGATGGAGTAGAAAGCATCTTTGAAATCTATGTGATGAAAGGTATATGATTGTTGGTGGCCATATAAGGGAGACCATGCTCCCCTCCAAAGAACTCAATCTGGTCATTGCATGAATCCTGAATTATTGGGCCAATGAGATCCCAGCTGAACAAGACCTGGTTTCATAATTCCTAAATCCAAATTTCCTAATCTTAAATCAATTAACAGTCCCCTGAGCAAAAGCACTTCCTTGGGTGATGATGTCTATGAAGTGTGCCAATAAAACAATAAAAAGGTTTAGCCAGCAATTCAATTTAGGGAGATGAAGAAGCCTATTATAAGCTACTGTAGAGAGCAAAAATAAATACAACGACAATCAGGAAAAAAGGAACTGCTGAACTCTTTACAGATCTTAGAATTACAGGCTTGCAATTTGGGATCAGAAGCAGAGGAGCATGCTAAATTTCAACCATGCAGTGTTTAACTGCATGTGGTTAAGAGGGTCAGTTGAAACACATTAGTTGATGTTGCAGGCCAATTTTCTTCAATATAGGAAAATGGTAGGAACAGATGAAATGAGAAAGAGAAACACCATCTATAGATTTGTGGGGAGGAAATGGATACAACTGGACAGAGGTACACAGTTTTAATTTATAAGATGGGCAGAATGTCCTTTCCCTATTCAACTGGTACTTTCTCTGTATTAGAGGTAACTTGATCAATTTTTATAGGGAAATAATGTGCTATTTACACACTTTCTAGTTTCTCTGTTGAGGGGAGAGGTTTTCCTTGTTCTGGGGCCTGGTGTGCTGAAGCTTGTTCACAATGAAAGCTCCTTGGAACAGGGGCATTTTTTTTCCTGTCATTCTGTAAATTCTGTAAAATACCAGAGATGGTGGTATTGCTTCTATCTATCCGATTCAATGTTATATTAATCATCAGTGCTGGTAGACTGGGCATCCTTAACTGGGGCTTTAAAAGCATTACCTGGAACTGGTTTAGAGGTGGGAAACTTTATTAATTTTCTGTTCCAAAATAATCATAAATAGTTCTGTTCAGGCTGCCAATATGTTCTAGATAAACGGCCTTTCTTAGGAACTGTGTTTGAAAGTATGTGAATGGATCCCTCATATTCCACAGAGCTACTATATGTATTTCTTCAAATGGTGTACATCTTTGGTAAAGTGGGTGCCATATATTATCAGAGCATAGCTCCTGTTATTCCTTATCATTGGACATTGTTGAGGGCTGTGAAGTTTAGCAATAGCTGGAGAACCATGTTACTTCTCTTAACTTTTTAAAAGAAATTGTTTGACTTTTCCTTATTCCAGTAGGGGTCTTCAAAGTAATGTTCCCCACAATAATGTTGTTTGTAATTTGTGGGTCCACAAATCACTATGACATTTTCACTATAAGGTAGGTTGACTAATCTAGTTACAACATTTTCTTTAGGAAAAAAAATGAATAATATTTGAAGGCACTGACTTCCCTGGGGAGATTCGCTGTACCAGGGATTTCTCACTATTAAGGCATTAGCTAATTGTCAGAGTGATTAGCATGGATTTTTTTTTTGTCAAGTTACATACATTTCTTCCATCATCTTTTACAGTCAATTAAGAACACTTTAACTAGGGGCCAAACACCTTGTTGGATATGCAATGGTCTGGAAAGCCACAGAAGAAGTACAATATGTGCCATTAACTTTATTGCTGCAAGGTGGGTTAATAGCAGCTCGCCAAGCAGCTTTAATTCTTGAACATTGGCACAATGGAACAACAGTTGTGCTCCTTAAGACAAGAAAGGTCCTGCTTCTTAACTCTAATTTTTCAATCCACATCTGGAATGGCCAAGTTTCCAACTCATTAAACAGGTCACATCTGTCCAACAAAGCTGTTATGCTACAGAATAAGAAGACTCTGATATTTCTCTTGGCTAATTTCCTCCACTCTTATGATGGTCATGGTGCCAGTCAGTTCATCTTTACCTGATCTGATTCAGCAAGAGAATGGTGGTACCACAATTTCTGCCGTGATCTTAGCTTTATGTTAATTCTACTCCCATCTGATCAGTGCATGTTCAAGGATATAGTGTCCTAGGCCACATTGACTGATGATGCTTTCTGCCACTAATATGAAGACTTGAATTTTTAGAATGATTAATTTAATATCTGCTCTGCATGATGAGGCCTTGGAATTATAATTTGGTCCATTGCTGCTTTAGAGCAAACTTGCCAAATATAATCAGTTGAAAATTGCTAAACCACAGTGCAAAAACATCTAAAATCCTGTCAAATAATATGAACGGTTAAAGAAATGTAAACAATTTCCCCGGTAGCTTCTATTTTTAGAAGGAGTGATAGTGTTAGGGCCCACAAAACTTTGGTCCCCCTAATCCAGTGCTTATTAGGCCTTAATCTAACATCATTCTTACATCTGATATATCAAAATGGTTGCGCTATATTTCTTTTAGAAGTAGCAGAATGATAGTCTTTTGGACTGGTAAAGAGTTGTACAAGTGGCAATCTTTTGTTCTGCACAAATGCTGGTTTAGATAACTGGAAAGCATGGTAATTTGATAGCTTTCCTTAGCCTTCTATCAATTGTGACTGGATACCTTCCACAATTATGAGATATTGAAAGAGCAATGTCACTGCAGCAGCTGGCATTGGTATATGATACTTAAAACTCTATTGAAACATTCCCATATTTTGTTATCTTGTTTGCTTTTCAAGAAGCTTGACAAAAATATGTGCATGTAGCAAGTCAACTAATCCTTTTTTCTAAAAAAAATAGTTTTGAATATGAATAGAATGCAGGGCCATTCTCCTCATTGGTAGGAGTTAACAGCAGCTCAAAAATCAGATCCATTAGCCTTTGGCATGCCCAGGAGTCCCCAACCTGTGGTTTGTAGCACACTAGTGGGCACTAGTGAGGGGTTAACAATCAGCCTGCAGAAACGTAGGTGAGCACATGTGCACGCACTCCATTTAAAGGAGTGGCAAATATCCATGCATACCACTCTTGCAAATGGAGCTGTGAACACTTACCAGCCACTCGTGAAGAACCATCCCCTCACACACACACCCGGTCTGCAAAGCTGGCAACGTTGAGCATTTCTGTTCTAGACTGAAATATTTTTCTAGGTTCATACCTCTCATTCTTACATCGTATCTTCTCGGGATGGAATTTATGTGGGCTAATTTTGGGAAAGGGATGTGGGTGGACCCTATTTCCAATGCCTCTGCATGACTGGCTGCTGTTAGATATATTTCCAGATAGATAGGAAACAGTAAACACCTTGGAGATCCTGGTACATTGCCACTAAGTGCAAAGTGCATATAATTCATTATATTAAACAGGAAAATATATTAAGTAATAGAAAACCCGAAATTTAACCTTCATCTTGACTATACCTTGTTAGATATACCTATATGGAAGTCAGCTTTGGGTATGCTTTGCTGAGGGACACATGGCATGGATTTTGTAACTTGTTAACTATCATAGTTACTTTGTATTTTAATTTGACTTATTTTTTTCTTTTAAAATGATGTTCAAGCTCATACAAGTTGGAATGTAGGAATAGCTTTTAACATTCCTAAACTGAAAAGATAAACTAGCTGGAAACTATCTCAAGATAAGAAAGAGTTTGTTAGTACCAATTGGGGACTGGTTTATTTCTTTTGTGAACTCAAAACAACTTTTTTTTCCTTACAATGTACACCCCTTCTGACATCAGACCTCATTTTAATGAACAGGTGTGATACTGTGATATGGGATGCAAATATGTAACATGTTTGACTACATGTAACTGATTTCCTATGCAAAGGGGAGGTTATTTTTATCTTGTCGAATCAACTTTCTTCTTGCATTTTCTTTATTGTGTTAACTATAAAAAAGAATGTAAGGTGGGGACTCTCCTTTTCACAGAGAGATCCCACTTTAACTGGGTACCCTAATAAACTGCTTTTAAATGATCTTCTGACTCAGTTGCTTATTGGGAAGGTGAACTGAGGCAGAACCTAGGGCCAGATTTGGCTATCACTGCAGATCCAGAATATTACAAAATGTTTATTTTCCTAGTTTTCCTAATTAATTTTAGCTATCCAAATAAGTTTTGAAGAAACTGACTTACTGTAGCAAAGCAATTTTTTTTAATAAAAGTCCATATTTTCTGCCTAGGTTATTTATATATAGTATTTGGAAATAAAAATGATAATTCTTAACCTTAACCTATTAATGCAAAGTTTTTGCCAAGAAAGGGAAACTCTTGTAACTCAGATATATTATGGAATATAAACTTGCAAGGCCTTGCTTACTTTGATAAATAAATAAACTGTATTTATTGCAGTTAATCCCAAGGAAAGGCCATGCTGAATCACAGATTGCTGAGGTTTACTTACCTAACCTTAGAATTGGAACCCTACTCCTTTTAGATTAGCCTTTCCCAAATTGCTGCATTCCAGATATATATTGAGACTAAAAATTTCCACATTTTCAATTACTGCAGCCAAAATATCAGGAGATATTTGTTAAGGACAAAATGTGGGGTACTAAGAGTATAGTGCTTGCTAGGGACAACCATGGAAACAAACAACTTGTCTTGATGTTGGCCTGTGTTACAGTTGCCAAGGCAGCTTTAAGTGAATCCCAAGGTTGCTGAGGCAAATCTATTGTCAGAGGTTGTCATACATTTAAATAAAACTATTCAAAAAGAAGGCAGGAGTGCATTCTTGGGAGTTGATTAGAGATTTTGAATCCGGTCAAAATCAGGTCATATTGAAATCCTTTTATTTCTGGTGCTGAAATATTGAATTGAAAGGTCAGCTGTACCAAATAAACCAAACAGGAAGTACAATGAGAAAAGCGTATTCTACTTTATTGCAAAGCTAACAATCTTGCAAGTCTGAAAGTACAATTCTCCTAACCTCGTTTTTTTCAGGCTGATAACTTAGAGAGGATCTCACCTGAACCTCTTTTTATGTCCACTATGTAGCTATGGCTACGTTGTTGCTTATCTGACTCTTCCCCTGGTTTTCCAGGGTCATACCATTGTATCTGTGAGACCTGCTTCTCGGGTCTTATTGCCAATCATCAGTCTCAATTTTTTTTTGTTTTTCTTTCTCATTCCATGGCAGCAGGCAGACTTCATTTCATTTATTTGACTGACAGTGCACTGTCTGCTATTGGGCAATAGCCATTTATAGCTACGGTTTGATCAGCATCTGCCTGGTAAGAAGAAAAGTACACAGACTCAACAATCTTGATGATTCAGATCCACATAATTCAACAGCATATGGAAATGATCTTGAGGAAAAAGAGGAGGAGAGTGACAGGGTTCCAAGTAATATACCCATGGCAAACAGAACTCCAAGGCAGGCTAGTTCCTCAAATAATACATTTATTGGATATATTGTTATAGCCGAAAACCCGGTCCAAATCAGTGAAAGAAAACTCAAGAAACTGGGTCCGTTTGGATGACCGCGAGGGG
>JAEANM010005796.1:0-19210 GCA_017656035.1 Myanophis thanlyinensis
CCACTTTAAGACTTGTGGACTTCAACTTCCTCAGCCAGCTGAGGAATTCTGGGAGTTGAAGTCCACAAGTCTTAAAGTGGCCAAGGTTGGAGACCCCTGATATAAAGAATTGAAAGGGGGAGGAAGGGTTGTCGTCAGAGTTGGGGGCCGACTCTTTCATGTGGTCGAAGCAGGGCAACAGGATTTGCTCAGGAGAGTGAACTCCTTACACTTAGGTGCAACAAACTTTGTTCTTGGAAAGAAGTCCCCCCCCCCCTCAGATCAAGATACTTGAACAAAGATTGGGGGGGGGGGTTTGTACAAAAAATTAGTAATAAAACTCCAGGACCATAAGTAGAATAATGATGGTGGTAGTGTCTGCACACGGGCAATCATGTATTAGTGGAAGGGAGAGAAGCCCATCCTTCCTGATGAAGTGGTATGTAAAGGGATGTTTTGGCTGGGTCTAAAAGACACGTGGAAGGTACAGTGGAGGTGTGATTGAAGTTAAAAACAAGGAGCTTTGCTAAATTGGAACCCTGCTTCATTAAGGAAGGGGGCAGAAGTTGTGGGTACGAAGTATGAGCAATATCTTAGTAATGAAACTTGGCTGTGGATGCTTGGGTTAGGTGCATACATCTCCCACAGGTGAACTGGCAGAATATACACTAGTAATTTTTCAGACCAATAATCGGACCTTCTTTTTTGTTGCTGGATCATTGACTGTTTAACCGAAATAATAAGACTACAAAAATGAAGAATAGATCAGCGGTTTTGAATACTTTGAAACTTCTAGCTGGATATAGAAATACTAGTAGTCTTCAACTTATGACCACAATTGAGCCCAATGTTGCTAAGTGAGAAATTTGTTAAGTGACTTTTGCCCCATTTTACAACTTTTCTGGTCACATTTGTTAAGTGAACCACTGCAGTTGTTATATTAGTACACAGTTGTTAAGTGAATCTGGTTTCCCTGCTGATTTTGCTTGTCAGAAGGTTGCAAAAAGATGCTCACATGACCCCAAGATACTGCAACTGTCATAAATGTGAGTTAGTTGTTAAGCATCTAAATGTAAATCACATGACCATGGGGATGCTGCAACAGTTATAAATGTGAAAAATGGTCATAAGTCACTTTTTTCAGTGCCATTGTAACTTTTAATGGTTACTAAGCGAACTGTTATAAGTCAAAGACTATCTGTAAATTACTTTTTTAGGATCAGTATCTTAATACAGTACCTTAAGTTCTTACAAGTATTTGCCTGGGTATTGTGACTGCAACAGATTAAGACTTTATTGTAGTAAAATATTCTACAGTGTTAGATAAGATATAGGGCAAAAATAACTATCTTTTATTTTGTTCCTCTTCTATCAGAAATGCCTGGAGAAGCCACAGAAACTGTCCCAGCAACAGAACAGGAGCTGCCCCAGCCTCAGGCTGAGACAGGTTAGTATTTTTGATGATTTATATACCTTTAGAATACATTCTCCATCAGTATGGAGATCCATAGAAGTCATTTGAGGAGAGAGTTCTATGCTTTCTACTATGCGTTTGCCCCATAGCAATCATGTTAAGGAAATCATGTTAATTTCATCCTTCTATCTGTAGTAGTGGTATTAAAAACAGAGATTTACTTTACAGAGCTGTTGTATGGTTAAATAAGAATTATGGGGAAACATTAGAAATGATTATATACATGTTTGGGGGAGTGGCATGACTACAGACTGGAACTAAATGCTCCATTTCATTGGAATTTTGGAGCCGCTTTCCTTCCACTCCCCACAAGTGCTAACTGAGTGTTAATTTGTGCTTTAATCCAGAACATTGGGAAGACATTAGGCCCTTTGAAGTATATTATACGGACAACATTAATAACTAAGCTACTGGATTTTTTTTTCTTCATATATTTATTTGTTGGAGCTATTAGAGCTGTTGTCTTAGTATTGTAATGCATGTTAGTTGCTAGACACTCGCTTAATATTTTGGCTTTTATATCAGTGACCTTACAGAATAATTGGGATGCTTTAAAATGACATTGTTAGTTTTTCAGGAAAGAAAAGTGATATTTAATTCATTCTGAAAAATATAACCATCAGAATTTTAAATTCTAGAGGAATCAGGAACTCCAATTCAAAAAATCTCAGATTGGCATTTATTAAGCATGCTATGCCTGGCTGCACATGAGATTGGTAAAGAGTGTGCCTCATTTTTGATGGATTAGAATTGTGACCTATGAGCTTTTTAAAAACCCTGGTTGTATTTTAATATATTTGGCTGTGTTGTGTGCATATTTTTATTATATTGGATTTATTAACTTTGAACTCTACTGTTTCAAGTGATACGTTTTGAGGGAATTTGGATGCTGGATAGCAAATCATTTGGTTTCATTATTTGCCAATTTCTTGCTGGAAGTTTAAGGGATACTGCATGATGTATGACTTGGCTTCTCCTATAAACACACACGCGTGGAGCTGTTGTCCATTACTATACTGATATTTTTTTGTAAATAAGTTATATTTATCAAAACATTTAAAAAATAAAGAGCTACAAATAGAGAAATGGAGACCTAGTTGATAGAGTAATATGGCAGTAATTAAACATAGGATTTACAATTATCATAAAACCTAAAATTCATTATTTTTTTTCCAGTGCTAAATTCGTTAATATAGTGGTTTCTATCCCGAGGATGGCAGATGTGATTTGAAAGCTTAGGGGAACTTTGAAGTTCCATTGACTGTTCTGTGAAGAGTGATTTGGGCAGAACAGAGATTGTTCTTCTGGGCAGCCAGCAAGTACTTGTTTCTACTCCTACACCAGAGCAAGGGCATTCAGAAATAGATACATCTCTCCTGATTCCAGAGAGCTAGAAAGGATTCTGATGTCACTTCCTGTGGAAGGTAGTTGTTCCCTTGTGGAAGATAGTAGCTGCCCTGATCCTGGCTTCCTCTGGAGAGTAAACAAGCCTACAAGCTAGCATGGCTAGAACCACCCTGATGACACTTTTTCCTTTTACTTTCTTTAGTTTTCATGGCTTTCACTTTCCTTGTTTTGAGACCTTAACCTACCATAGTAGTCAGCAGTCTAATGGACAACATACAGTGTTTGAAGATTCCTTGAAAATTTCTATGAAGAGGCCAAATAAGTTTAATTTCTAATTTTCTAAGACCATGCTTCATCTTTTCAAGAGAATTAAGAGAACATAGTGGTGCCCAGATCCAGCACATTTATCACTGCTCCTTTAGGTAACGAGATGACCAACCCATTGCCCTACTTTTGAATTCATATAACATTCAACATTGTTAAAGATAATCTTACACATTTAGCAGGCCTCCTCCTCCCAAGAATGTCATTTCTTCCTGGTCACACAGACAAACAAAACATCTGCTATAAGCTATCATCAAATCACAGGCGCTCACCCATGCGGCCTCTTCAGTAGCATTAGAAATCACATGGGTGGTTTGTGGTTTCTTCTCCATGTTAATAATATTTAAAAATAACAGGATAGCAGAATATATTATATCAAATACATGTTCCATGGAAAACATGATAGCCAGTGAGAGAGTCTTTAGAATAAAATATGCCATAGGCTTGCTTGACTGAACAGGTGGCCCATTTACACATTCCAATCTATCCATCCCACAGAACATTCGTTGGATTTCAGTATCAGGGAATTTCTCATTTAGCCAGTCAGCTCGCAGAATATACACAAAGGAGACAAGTAACTATCATCGTTCGCTTCAAATCATAGGGAGTACATGTGTACCTCTAGGTAAATAACCTGCTACTCAAGTTCCCTTTGACTGAACACCTCTCCTGATTCCAGAATGAATCATGATTAGACCATCAAAGAGTCAAGAGCATATTTCAACCAGCATATGCCCTACAGCAGGCATGTCAAACATGCAGCCCATTGCAAGTGCACCTGCAGCCCACACAGATGATGTTTTACACGCCACCTTGGATCCTTCTTGAGCAGAAAGGCGGGGTAAAATATTTTAAATCAATATATAAAATTAAGTAAGTGAGTAAACAGGAAGGAGAACCCTACATGCTGTCCTGAGTTCACTGTTGAAAAGGCAGTCTAGACATGTAACAAATAATCAAAAAAGCTTCCAAGGCTCCCTGGGCAAGTTGCAAGAGAAACGCCTCTCCCCTGGAGCTATAGCAACTCCTCCTTAGCCTGATCAGAGGAACTGGTTGGGCGAGGCCGACACTTGTAATCTGACCCCCGGCGCCACCATGTGTTTTCTGCTTGTCCCACTGTCCCAAGAGCAAGACGGGTTGCCCTCTAAGCTGCCAAGGGTGAGCCCAGCCGCTGCTGCCCAATTGAAGAGCGTGCGGCCCTCATCATAACTCAAATGTGACAATATGGCCCTCAGGGGACTCTGAATATGACAAGGCTGCCCTACAGCACCTGGACACCATCTTGGATGCCAAAGAGATCTGATCTCCCTTGCAAAGAAGAGAAAAGAGACCATCCAACTGATTGTCACATAATTCCTCCAAACCAGCTGCTTGGAACTTGTGATTTTCATAGTCTCCAAGGTTAGATAATTGCCTGTATCAGTGTATTATGGAAATTTCCTTTCCCTGAAGTAAATGCTTCTTCCTTTTTAGAACCAAATAGCCCAAATATTCAAAAGACACCTATCAATTCTACTTGAAAGTAAAGATTCTCTCAGGTTGTGACTCTTGGGAAGGGAAAATTTGCTGTCTGACCAAGTTTTATTAATCAGACATCACCCTCAGGAGAGGAGGCTGTATTGCTTAGGAGAAATAGTTTAAGAATAGGAAACGCAAAAGTTTCTATCTTCTGGACAAAGAAAAGATAGCACCACCAAAGCTGAATAAATTCAGCACTTATGAATAAGACAAACCTCTGGGCTGGGCATCAGATAAGTTCAACTGCTGAAGTTCAGGATTCAGGTAATAGAGCTCAGCCTCAGGACATTCAAGCAAATTATGTTGAATTAACAAGGGGTGTTCTGATAGCTTCCATCAGCCCAAGGCAAAATAACTTCAGCTCCTTACCTTAGGAATTATGGGCAGTAAGGGTCTTTAAATCCACATGGCCCAAAGATCTGCTACATACCTTCCCTCTCCCCATTAATTCAGGCTTCTGAGACTAGTTCAGAATTGGAGAATAGAATTATACTGAGTATGCTAATAGTACCCAACTGTGCCAGGAAACTGATACTTCAATCTAGGCAACCTACCAGTTTCTTAAAAAGAGCATCTAGACATCACTAGACTAAATCAAGGGGGATCACTTGGTTACAATTACCAGTATATACCAGGAGGTTGGATTTATCTCGCCAACCTAGAAATAGTTACAAAACTATTATATAATCCAAGTAACTTTTCTACCATCTACATACATGAATTCACATGGGAAGCTTTCTACTACTGAGCCCAAAACGAAGGGAGGCTCTACAACATCAGATTTTATTCCCAGGTCTTGCCTTTCCTACATGCAGACTTCAACAAGGTAATATAGTTGTCCCTCTCCTCAATTCTAGCATCGAAGAGCTCTTTGCCAATCTCACACCAAGGTATTTTTAAGGAGGTTTTCTCTGCTATCTTATCTATGAATAGCCATGATCAAACTTTCCACTAACTCTAAAAGTACTTGCCTAGTACTTACAGTTCATCAAAACAACCATTTGGACAGTAAATAAAATGCAGAAAACAGTTCCCAACAAGGATTATTTCCACATGCCCAGATGGACTTCTATCGTAAAAAATTCCCTGAACCCATCATAGGAGAAAGGTGCAGTAGATTTTTTTTCTATAGTGGAAACAAGGTGTCTGGAACACTCAAGTATTGAGAGCAGGGGAAAGATTAAGGGTACGGGTCCCCAGGCTGAGGACTGGTACCAATCCATGGCCAGATAGGAAGCAGTCTGCATAGCTGCAGTGAGTAGCAAGCGAGCAAAACTGCATGCGCATGAGAGCTAGGTTTTCTGCTTCTTTTCTCTCTTCCCCCCCCCCCCCAATCTTGTGAAAAAATTGTCTTCCATGAAACCAGTTCCTAGCGCCAAAAGGGTAGGGACCACTGGATTAGGGGATCTGCCAGTATAAATAGTCTTGGACTAGCAACTTGGTTATTAAGTGAAGCTGTTGCTAAGTAACTATGACTCTGCTTATTATCTTCAGCTTTGCTTTGCTTTGCTTCACAGACCTGCAAAGATTAAAAATGCAAGGATTGGTTGTAAAGTTCTTAATCATCATTTTAGCTGAGAATGGTCACTAAATGAGGCAGACAGACACTAAACAAGGACCATCTACATTCACAATTTGTCTCTACCAAGTTCTTTAGATTTACTTATCTAAGCTTGTAAACTGGCCTGTAATTATGAGATTGGTAAAGACTCATTTTAAACTGGTACAGGAAAAAAAAGTCATACATCCAAAATGGATTTCTAGCTGATAATTCAAATCTAAAGAAGCTACTTTGGTTTTCAGTATCTATTGTAGTAAGTGGTTTCTGACAACACCTTTTTTTAAAGTTATCCTTTGCTGGCTTTTATCCTATGGTGAAATGGTTGTATTTGTGCCTGTTAACGCACCATGAGTTCATCTAGATTGGCTTTTGATGCATCATTACTAACATTCAGCAGCTGCTTTTAACTTGAGTTCAAATAAGTGCATGTAAACATCTTGTCACAATCTGAAGAAGCCATGAAGGTAGACATTTAATTAATTCAATTTGCCAATACAATGGCACTCATTTGATTAGAAAGATGATTTGATTTGTCAAATTCATTTCTAATATAAACAAAATTGATATATAGGTGTTTTTTTTTTAATTCCTGTGCTTTTTGTCTTTTGCAACTGAATTGAACTCACATCTTTTTGCATGGTTGGATATATTTCCACTTGAGCTGACCTCAAAAGGCATGTATAGCGAGCGGCCTTGTAGGATTTATGAATGGTTGAAACTGTTGTTGTAGCTCCAGCTCCTGGGGCCCCCTTGAAAGCGATGAGCAAGCCAGTTGCTGCCAAGAATCCCGAGGTAGGAGGCAAGGATTCTCAGGCTGGGACTGCTTTAGAGTGTTCAGGTAGGTCTGAAGTTAAAGCAGCAGACTAGAATTGCCACACATACATCTGACTGAAAATGAAAGAAAAGCACTGTGTAACAACACACCAATATTTCTGAAACGCCACCTGTTTAATCTGATGCCTTAGATTTGGTTCTTCTCCCTCTTTCTTGATAAACTGTAGAAATTTGAAAAAACAACTAGACTCTCTTCAGCTGGTCAGTACTGTATTTGATCCTTCCATGAAGTGTTACAAATAGTCCTTGACTCACACCCAAAAGCCCGGAATTACATTCGTAAGTTGTGCCAGTCATTAAATGGGTCGTCACATGACTGACTCAATTTTAAAACGCATTTTGCAGCAGTCATTAAGGGAACCACCATAATCATTAAGGGAATTCATGGTCATTAAGCAAATCCATTGTCCCCAATGGGCTATTTTGCCAGAAGCTAGAAGTAAATGCCAGTTTCTGGCAAAAAAATAATAATAAAAAATCATGGTCACGTGATTGCAGGACACTGCCAATGGACATAAATGTGGGCTAATTGCCAAGCAACCAAAATGAGATCTTATGATGGGGATGGCAGACATTGGAACTTTGAATCCAGGTCACAAGTACCTTTGTGTGTGGGGGGGAGTATCTGTTGTAGTTTCAAATGGTTGCTAAGCAACTTGTAAGTCCAGGACTATTTGTACTAGGTTTGCCTTCTGTCATTTCCAATAGGCATTTTATTTGGAAAGTTAGATGAAATGTATCTTAATATTTTTAAAAATGTTTCTAATGGTGGAAGCATCAATAAATAATCCTTTCAAATTAATGCTAGAGTCATGGCTATGTACAGTCCTTCACAGAGAAATAGTTCTACTTACTAAGATGAACCTTATCACTTTCTGATTGTATTCTGGGCTGCTTTGCTATCTTGTTCCAGACCTTTTTTTACTCTTTATTTTGGAATATATGTTCTCCTGCAATCATGTGTTATAACCAGTTTTTTCTAAGATTTGATGCGCAGGAATTGATTGACATGAAGCACTAATCTTTTAATGTGACTGTTTTTCTTATCAAATGAGCTGTTAAGGAGCAGTTAAGTGTGCTTTTTTGCCTTCTCTTTTATATTTGCCTAATGGAAAAATATAGGATTAAGACCAGGTGAGTTCATCGTTTATGAAACAGCCAGTTATGGCGAGATTGAGGCTAATCCCTTCCATTTTGTGGATTCCAGCATTTTTTTCTGGAATATTTTGAATTAAGATATGAGCTTTAAGTGCAAGCAACAGAGAGCATAAACTTCAAGATGGAATAGGATTGAGTTTCATAGATTTGGTTTCCATACTGATGTAGTCTGAGCACATGCTTAATCTAGCTTTTACATCACTCTTTTGCTATATTTGCCTGAATTCTGGATGTCATCCCAATCCTGTTGTCATCCCAACTCAAACTATTAAGAGTTATTACACTAGCAAAAGGTTTTGCTCAGCTGATTCATTAGTCTAGATAAAAGACTCTTGGTTATATTTTTTTTAATGAAATTGCAGGTCCTCGTTATAGAACTATTTTCTCCTTTTTTTTTTTTTTTTGCCTTAGTTCGGAAAAGCCAGTCTAACATAATATATATTGGGCTTTGTATTGAAGTATATAAGAACATAGGCAAGTGGCTTATTGGATCACAACCCTGGTTCATCTAGTCCAGCAACCTGTTTTCAAAATCAACCAACTGTAGAAGGAAACCCATAGTCTCTCAGTAGATTTTTGCTTCAGAGGCATTTACAATGCCATCAAAACTAGTAGTCTTGAATCCTCACAACTTCCATGAATTGATCCAAAGTCCTTTAATTGTTGAGGCCTTGTTGGTTGTATTGATTGAGCTGAAAGAATAGAGTCTGCTCAATTGTTGTAACTCCTGTTTTTATCGATGTGCTGTTTAATAACTGTTGATTTTGCTCATTCAGCATCTGCCATTCCTGTTTCTTTTCCTGGTGCTACTGAAGCACCTCCAGTCTGTCCTCAGCCTCCCATTCTAGCATCAGGTATTTGTTCTTAATTTTAGCATATGCCATCTTAAACAGCATATTTATGGTGTTGGACTAATACAGTTACTTTAATATGGCATACAGGCTGATGGGAGTGGATGGTAGTTGGTATCACTGCACTTGAAGGCCAGGCTCCAAAACTGTGTTCAAGTTCTGTCCTTAGTTTTGCTTACCAAATGCCAGGGTTCATAGATTGTAAGGTTTTGCCTAAAATGGGGGTGCTTCACATTGATACAGTATGATTTGACTTAGTTGAGGCTTCTGCAGTGAACTTAATTTGAAATCACAGAGACTTCCCTCATTAAAATAGAAGACAAAAGTTTCCAAATTTCAGTGCACCACAGAGGGCTGAATACTTCAAGCTTAAATGCTACAACTTGTTTCCTGAACTAGCAGCTTTACTGTGTTAAAATGAAAGCGATAGAAAGAAAAGACTACCAGCACATGTGAAAGGGTTGAATTTATTGTAAGATTCATTTGTGTTAGTAGTAATAACTCACGTAATGTCCAAAATTGGGACTGACAATTCCAGCACTAAGCAATGTGCCTTGTACCCAAGTTACACAGTTCCACTGCATTCATTAAGTAAATTACCAATGGTAATTAAGCTTGATGTTACATGACCACAACTTGTGGCTTACTGCCAGCTTCCCCATTGACTTGTCAGTAAGTATGCCAGTAAGAGCCATAAATGGCAATACCATGACCATGGTATGTTGTGACCATTCTGGTTGCCACCAGTTTCAAAATGCCCAAGTCATGATCACATGACTGAGGATCTGGTAACAGCCATAATTTTGAGGACAGATCATAATCTATTTTTTTCAAGACTGTGCTAAAGTTTGAAGAGATGCAGAATTAGACTGTTGTTAACCAACGACTAACTGAATAGCTTGGCTATGGTGTAGTAGTTTGCCCAGCTCTTTGGCAGCATCAAGCTGACTTTGGCTGATCTCAAAACAACTAAGTTGGATGGGAAACTATGGGAAATGGCTAGAATGAGAAAGTAATATCTCAAAAGAAAGAATTACATGGATATGTCTCTAAAGTAACTAGGAAATGAGTTCAATTCGAAGAAGATTATACTTTTGCTTTTCAAGTGCTTAATTCTACATGTGTCTTCATAGGAAATGTTGAGTCCTTCTGAAGTATTATGGCTGCAAAGACAGTTTTGCTTTATTCATCAAATGTGCATCAAATATAATAACATTTTACATAATAAAGAGTAATACAATACAATACAGTGTACAAGAGCAAGCCAATGATATAATGGCTAAAATTAATAAGTGTCCAAGAAAAGTGGCTTGGGATGGGAGAAAAAAAATATTTTCTGGCAGCAGCTGTAATAATTTCCCCCTACAATAAAGCTTCCATGTGGGAGGCTTTATAGATAACTTAATTTTTATTCCTACATGTTCTTTTTCCAATTGTGATTTACTTTTTCTCGTTTAGCAGCTGTTTCCACCTCTTCTACTTATAGCCCTCTCCACCCTTCCTCTTCGTGCTATGATGCTAACTCTCCCCTTGCTAGCCTCTGTCCCTTTACTACTCCACCAGAACTGGTTACCTCTGTCTCTTCAGTACAAGCCACTCCTGATGCTGCTTTGTCTTCTGCTGACTCAGTTATGTTATCTCAGACCCTTTCTCCCGTGAAACCACCAGTTATGGCTGGTGTTGCACCTGTTGGTATATCCCTGCCTTTAGGACCTGTAGCTTCTCCCCCAGCCTCAGTCATTTCCTCTGAATCTCTTACTTCTGCTTCAGCATCTCCTGTAAGCCCAGCAAGGACAACTTCTGCAGCCTCGGTTTCTCCAATTCCATCATCTCCTGTCCCAGCTCCTTTCATTCTCCCAATTGCTCCTGTGTCTCCTTCTATGACTACAGCTCCCATCCCCGCTGAAATTCCAGCTCCTACTACTGTGGCTTCACCCTCTAGTCCAACTCCTTTCCCTCCGAATTCTGCAGGTGCTTCTGCTTTGTCACCAACACTTCCTGTCCTTAACCCCGCAGCCCCTGCCCTCGGTTCAGTGGCTCCCATTTCATCCTCTCTTCCCCCTCGCCAGCCTTCCATGCCCATCAGCTCCGTTCTGTCTCTTCCTGAGTCTGTGACCTTTCCCAGTCCCATCATTTCTCCAATGCCTCTATCAATTCCGGGGTGTCCTGCGGGGTCATCTACAGAATCTGCACGTCATCCCGTGACTCCTTTGGCACCTGTTTCCAGTTCCGAGATCCCGGCTTCCTTTCCTAAAGTTTCTGGGACTGATCCTTTGTCTCCAGCAAAACTTGCTCCTGCAATACCACCCGCAAAGCCTGCTTCTACCCCATTGTTATCTGAAGGTTCTCTTGGCAAACCTGCTTCTGCTTCTTTACCACCTGTGAAATTGCCATCTGGTCCTGCAGCCCCAGAAGTATGCTCTGGGACTGGTCCTGGTCCACTGTCTGTTTCTTCCCAGCTGCAAACTCCTATTTTGGCACCCGTTCCTGACTCTGTACCTTCTCCTCTAGACAAAGCAACGCTGGCTTCTAAGCAGGTGCCTGCTGCCAAGTCTCCTGTAAAACCACCTCCTCCTCCTTTGGAACATCCTGCTGCTGTAACCACAGCAGCTCCAACAATGAAGCCTGCTTCTGGGTCTGTAGCCCCACCTGGAATCCCAATAGGCCCTTCTAGTCCTGTGCCACTTACTTCACAGCCGGAGAGTCCCACTTCGGCTCCCATTTCTGCCGGCTCTACTTCACTGGGCACAGCAGCATCTAAGTCTAAAGAACTGAGTACGGTACTTCCTTCTGTAAAACAAAAACTGGCTTCCTCTTCAGAAATTTCTTCAGATCCTGTGTCCGTATCAGGCTCTGCTCTGACACCTTCGCTTCCTCCATTGCCCCAAATAAAATCTACTTCTTCAGAGCCTGTTCCTGAGCCCATTTTGCCGACCGCAACAGCAGCAGGAGTAATCTCTGCTCCAGGACTGCCAAAAGAGCAACCCGTGAAAACTGTTTCTAGCCCTGTGGCTCCTGCAGGACCCCCTGTGGAATCTGCTCCCCTTTTATCCCCTGTTTCTTGTCCAATAATGCCTCCCATGGGCCCTTTTCCACCTGCTTCCAAGATGGCGCCATCTGTCTTGGAACCAGCCCCTATCCCTTCTGTAACTCCGGGGAGATCTGTTTCTCAGCCTGCAGCTGTTTCTGGCCCTGTGGCTGCAGTAGAGGCTGCTCTTGTCTCACCGGCATCTGCCGTGAAGCCATCTTCAACTTCTGAACTTGCTTCAGTGACACCAGCTGCACCTGTCCCGATAACTTCTCCGGTAGGCCCAACAAAGGCAGTTTCTCACCCAGCACACTCTGAGGTGCCTGCACCAGTGATTGTTCCTGGAACCCCTGCTGCTTTTCCTAAACCCCTTTCCACTCCTGAGCTTGCAGCCTCTGTCATTCCTCCTCCTGGCATTGCGCCTCTGTCTTCTGCCATGACTCCTCCCGTTCCCCCTGCATCAGCATTTTCTGTTCCAGTAACCCTTGGTCCTGTCTCTAGCCCCAAACTGCCCCCTGTCCCGGTTAGTTCCACTGTCTCAGCCTTAGACACGAGCCAGGTTTCCATTTCAACTGGGGAGGCAATGCCTTCCCAGAAAATGGCACCTTTGCCTCTTGCACCTGCTGATCTTTCTGTTTCCACTCCTCCTGTTGCAAGCAGTCTCACTCAGCCGGCTTCTTCTGCACCCTCTCCTTCTACCCCTGTGAAAAAGCTAGAGCCTTCCTCTGTGTTTCCCAAGCCACCCCCTGTTGCACCTGCACCTGGTTTAGCACCTGAGGTGACCCCCAGCCCTATCTCTGCTGCCCTTGAAGACGACGAGCTGCCACCCTTGATCCCTCCAGAGGTACATGTTGAGGAGTCACCTCTGCAGCCAGTCCTGGTGGACTTCTCTCCTAAGACAGCTGTGCCCCTTGCTGAGGTTCCAGCAACTGCTCCTTTACCACCTCCTCCTGTCAAACAGCCTTTCCTGAAGAATGACAAGGGTATTATTTGCCTCTTCGGTTTGCTGTGTGCATGGATATCAAAGGCCACTCACTGAATACTAACTTAGCTGTACAGGCATGGAGTGTGAATTCCCTCTGCTTTAACTGTTAGACTAGAAAAACGACATTTACAATTTAAATGGCGTTTTAAAATTTACTAAGTCAAATGAATCTAGATTAAGTTATTGTAGTTGAAGTTTGTTGTGCACACTGTGATTCGTGATTTATGTTTAAGAACATACACTACTAATGTGAAAGTTGAATCACTGGGCATGATGTGTGTGTTTAATAGATGTGTCATAAACCTTGTCTGAGCTGATATCTGGAAGAGAACTAACCTAGAAACCGTAATCACCTCTCTGTTTCAATGGCACACACTGTCGTTTCAGCCTGCTTTTTTGTTTCTAGTGTTTTGCCTGTGGTTGCATATCTAGTAGATTTTGTTAATTGCAGTTGCATTTCATGATACGTTCTGTGCTATGAGGTGGTATTTTACCACTCTAGAAGAATTTGTGGTCTAATGTTGATGTCCTTCAGTTTATTGTTGTTCAGTGTCTGTATTTGCAACTGCATTTGGGATGGGTGTGTGTATAAATAGGAAGCTCTCTGTTAAATACTTGCATATACTGTGTGTTAAAGTCATGTGTTGTCTGATAGAGAGTAGAAATGAGTAGTCTGGTGTTTCTGTCCAGTTTCCAGTCACTTAAAAGTAGTCACATGCATATGCAATTTGGGGTAAAGGTGTCAGGATTTAGCATCACTTGGAATTAATGTGGTATTAATGAGATAGAGGGGGGCATATCAGTTGTGCTTGTTCCAGAAAAACTGTGCCGTGAATATGCTTTCTTGTCAGTAACCACATTTATTCCCTTCTTGCATTGCAGTCACACAGATGTTAAGGCATGTGAGCTAGCAATTCACTGAAATTTGCATCCAGAGATGGCAGTCATATAATGGTGGTGGGGAGGATTGTCCTGAAGTTATCTTTGAAAGATACAAATGCAGACTTATTACATGATTTAAAAGTATTTTTACTTTTTAAGTGAATAATCATTAAGTGTGTGTGCACTTCAATCCTTGTCGACATCTTTCTTAAACTTGGTTGTTCTCAAACCTTGGGAACGTGCCATGAACTTGAGCAGGCTTTCTTCATCTTCCTCTCCCTTGCTCACGTTCCTTTGTTCTTTGATACAGGATAAACAGTTTGCCAGAACAAATTTAAACCATATTTCTGAATGACATACTGTGTACTAAACCGGTATTTCTTTGGCTTACCATGTGTGTACTCAGCTGCTTCAGGGCACTATGAATAATAACTCATAATTAAAACATGGATTAGTGTGATGTCTGAATCCACTTTGAAGCAGTCTTAAGTGGTGCTAGTTGTTGTTGCCCTATGTACACATCATGCTAAACCCTAGATCTCACAAATTGTGAAAATGAAGGGAATCTTATGTATAATGAGGAAAGGTGTTCAGGTCCATAGCATATTTCTAGTCTCCAATCATGGGCCAAATTACATTTTGCCAGAAGGAAACTCTCATGTTCTTTTTTTAAAAAGTACTAGTTAAATCAAACAATATCCTTACCCTGAGAATATGTGATCAACACCAGAAACCTGTTCTTCCTGGGAACCTTGATTGAACAAAGATAAACTCCCTGTCCTATTGTGGCATAAGTTAAACCACTATTATATTAAATCACTGCCATTTCAGAATTTCATTGTCTCTAACTTAATTTTTTTTTTTCCTATGGCTGTGGGGAATGTTGGGGATACATTCTTTTACTACCAGGCATTCCCGAAGTATGTTGGCTTGAAAGTATTTTTTAACAACATTGGCAACAATAAAAGAACAAAAGTTTCTTCGTTTAACCAAAGCAGCAAAGGCTCTGCATGTTTTGCCTGGGCCTGCCTGCCACTCCCAAAAGAGACCAAGTTGGAAGAAATTATGCATGTTAATTTCTGTAGGTTCTGGAACAGAATCCGACAGCGATGAATCAGTGCCAGAACTTGAAGAACAGGACTCCACGCAGGCCACCACACAGCAGGCGCAGGTGAGAAAGGGAAGGAAGAACACCATAAACTGTATTTCATATGCTTGGGCAGGGCTGTAAAAGTAAGTATATTTCAACGTCAAAAAGCTCACACAGCAATTGTGAATGCATGAATTAGTTAGGTAAGATCAAACACTACAAAATTCAAAGACATCCATTACAACAGGCAATCACAACTTAAGATCTAGGTTGCATGCAGACACCGCTCCCTAAATTCTGGGGTGTAGTCCTGGCACTCTCCAAAATTTGCCACTGTACTTTTAGCCATTGTAATTTTATTAAGACCAAGGAAATTAGTAAATGCACAAGGTAAATATTTATCCCCTATTTCAATGATAGATGTTCTGGAATAGCCTGGTCAGATGATATCTATCTTTGATGGACTCCCATCTGCTGAGATGCTCACATTTTCCACTACTGTTTAAAAATAATATGAAATATTTTTTAAAAAATGCACAGCTACCCAGTCAGGATCAGCAATATCACCAGCAGATTTGGATAATGCTTACCCATTCTACATCCTAGTTCTTCTCATGTATTACCTCCTACCTAACATGGAAGTGGGAATAATGAAAAGTTACTCAAGACCAGTTCAGTGGAACTCATTAATTTTTGTCCTGTTCCTCCCTAGCTTTCATTATATCCATCTTCCAACATATTCAGTTCAAAGGCAATGTGCAGAGATCAGCTTAAAAAGAAGTTTTGTACTCTGATTTGAAATAACTGGTTTTGCACATTAGTAGTGCACATTCGAATTTGTGCCATGGTTATAACACAATTTTTATCCATGTTGTCTATACCAGTTACAGAAATGGTGAATTCAATGCATGTGTATCTAAAATTGGTAGAGGAAGAATGTCCAATATATGTAATGTATCTTGAAAAGTGGGTGTTTTCCTTTTAAATTAATTATGCGAAGAACATAACATTTCAGGAGATAAACTACATGGTTTAACTGGGGTACTAACCGAGCAGTTTCTTGAATTTGTTTCTGCTATATATTTTTGCCAAAATATGGAAATACAGCTATTGCTGAAAAACCCTCTTGGGTTTTTTCATTGTGCCCTGCTTCCTTTCACTGCCCATTATCTTTTGTTTTCTTTGTTGACTTTGTTTATCATTTGAGTGCTATAATTATAGATAATATTGTAAATAAAGAATTTCTGTGCTGTGGATTATAATGTTTGTCATCCTATCTTTGACCTCACTCAGTTTCACACAGAATTTGTTTCTCTTCTGAAGAATGCACAGGGAGAATTCTAAAGACAGAGGACACTATCCAATAAACCTGCTTCGGCACAGATCATTATGATCTGAGTTGGCATAGAAATAACAGTTCAGTGTTTGAAGTTGTGCAAGAAGCTGGGAGTAATTAAATAATCTGGGAATAATTAAACAAACTGGCAAAACTCTGGCCCTGTATTTTAATTAGGAGGCTTTGGTGAAGATATGCATGCGCACATTCTCATGATGAGCAGCATTTTTAAAAAAGTATATGGTGTTTTTGGCAGCTTGCAGCAGCAGCTGAAATAGATGAAGAACCAGTTAGCAAAGCAAAACAGAGCCGGAGTGAAAAAAAAGCACGGAAGGTAAGATCAAATTAAGAGTTCCTGGTGGCTTGCTTGATTCAGCCAACAAAAACTGTTGGTACCCCTGAATCGTTAATCATGTAAACATATACCACCTAGGGTTATCTTGCACTGCCTGTTCTACTGCAACTATCAAAACTTTGATTTTGGTTGTTATTGCTGTTCTACAAGTCATTTCTTACAGCACATCCTTATTTTGCAAAAGCTGTTGTTGGAAAGAGGATTTAGGGTGAATTAAAAGATACCAGTGAGCTCATTACTTTGTTTCCTTTTGGCAAAGCCCCTGCTTGTCCTACTGGAAAACGTTTAGGGCACGAGATAAATTTTTACACTCAACTTGTCAAAAATTCCAAATATTTGATTAATGTTACAGAGAGGAATATATTTGAATACATCTCTGTTGGCTTCTCTTCAGGAAATTTTTGTGCCCAGAGAACTCTTATTCTAAAAACAGTCAAGCTCTGAAGTACAGTCCTTGTTTTATAGAAGAAGGTGAAAGAGAGATGACCCAGTTGACTGCATTACTGGCACAAAATTCTGAGGTTTTTTTTTTTTTTTTTTTTCAATTCTGGGTTTGGAGAGGGAGGTGCCATTTCCCTTTCAGGAAAGGATTATGTAGGTGTTTCTACATTCATTAAATAGTAAAGAGTGTGTCTTCCATTACACTGGCCATCTTATATATCTTATGACCTCCAGATCATAACTATTGCAATATATTTTACAAGGAACCCCCTGAGGAACAATTGGAAGCCTCAGGTGATGCGAAATGCAGTGGCACAGGCAGTTAATGACATTGTTTTCCCAGTGCATGTGCTCCTCAAGCTGCATTGGCTTCTGGGCACAATTCAAGGTGCTAGTTGCCTTTAAAGCCCTTCACAACTGTGTTAATTTAGGGGACTATCTTTCCCCAATTGTTTGTACTGTTGCCATCCAGTCCAGCAGGAGGGGTATTCTCTGAGTGTCATCAGTTGAGGGGGTGTAAGCTGGAAAGAGGCAGGGAGGATGATCTTTAATGCCATGGCACCTAACCTATGGAACTTCATTCCCCTTTAGCCCTGACCCTGTTGGCCTTTTTAAAAACTAAAAACCTAGGTTTGCGCTCAACCTGGAACCCGAGACGGTGATGGAGGCTGCCTCTTAGCTTTGTTGACCATTACTTTACGAAGCTCGGCTGCCATGCACTTTTATATAATATATTTTAATTGTGTTTTTTTCCCCTCTATTTTACTGTAAGCCACCCAGAGTCACAGGTATGAAGTGGGTGGCTATATAGATTAAATTATCTGCAATCCATTTACTAGTCTATCTTAGTTGCTCTGTGTCTGAATCTTTTCCTTGAACAATTATGTTTTGTTTTTAAGGCGATGTCCAAGCTTGGCCTTCGTCAGGTCACAGGTGTAACTAGAGTTACCATCAGGAAATCCAAAAACATCCTCTTTGTCATCACCAAGCCAGATGTATATAAAAGTCCTGCATCAGATACCTATATAGTCTTCGGAGAAGCAAAGGTAAACTGAATTTAGAGAATCCCCAGCAAAGAAGTCTTTACCATTTGTTTCTGCAACTATCAGTAGATTTGCTACCAGTTAGAACTTTGGGCTTACCATTCAAACAAAGAACATTTGCTCTGCAGGACCTTTCTGACAACAGGTCCATATGGATGAATGTGCTTTGTTTCATGGGGAGGGTTAAAATTTTTGTGAAAAGAAAAAATTCATTCCAAACTGCAGCACCAATCCAGTACTATTTTTGAAATTCTCTATTTTGCTTTCTTTGCATTCCACTAGCATTGTCAGTTGTAAACTCCCTGATTGTAGATAATCAAAAAACCTACAAGTCATTGGCTTTTTCCCCCCCTTCATCCATTTCTACCAGATTGAAGATCTCTCTCAGCAAGCACAGCTGGCTGCTGCTGAGAAATTCAAAGTACAAGGAGAAGCTATTTCAAACATTCAGGAAAATACACAGACTCCTACTGTACAAGAAGAAAGTGAGGAGGAGGAGGTAAGCATCACTCTTAAATTTGTGAAGTGGACTTTCCCAGGAAGTTTTAAGACATGCATCTAATAGTTTATGCTAAATCATTACTGCAGATTTTGTCTGTATGGTCAGAAGAGCTTATCTATGGATATAAAATTACTGGGGTAGTATCAGGCTAAAAAGTGATATCAAATTAAAAATGGCAGTGAGAAAAAGAGCCTGATATTGCTTTGTATCTTCTTTATGTCTACTGTCCAGCCTGTGCTGACTGTCACCATCTCTTGTAAACATCTAGCTTCTTTTATATCTCCAGGTCCGCCATAGGCAGGTGCTATATATGTATTTCATTTCAGATTTCTTTCATGATTATGTCATGGTAGGTCTTCAAAATACAGTATACATGTACCTCTATTCTTGCAACCAGGGAAGTGCCATACCATTTGACTTAACAGTTTCTCCATTGTGGGAGGAAGCATAGACTCCAAATTGACTGGGATTCGTCAGCAGTGATCACGTGATGAGTCGATGT
>JAEANM010005797.1:0-19209 GCA_017656035.1 Myanophis thanlyinensis
GAGCCAGCATGGCTGGCTCAGGAATTCTGGGAGTTGAAGTCCACGAGTCATGAAGGAGCAGTAATTGCCCACCCCTGACCTAGGCTAAACAACCCTTTAGCATTTCAGATATTAAAACATGTTTTTTTTTTAAATAACTTTGTGAATTCCATCATAATTGAGCATAGGTAAATAAATAAATATTAAGCTAGAAGCACAAAATATTAAATCAGTTCTAAGTCAGCAACCAGGCACATGTATTAGACTGACTGTTGCCTAAATTGGAGAAGTTCAGAGAAACCCATGATGCCTAAAGACAAGAACGCAGGCTAAACCACTCCTGTACTGACAGGAATTTTAATAACCACGGGCCACTGCACACAAAGTTAGCAGGGCATGGAGACAGGTAAAGGCAGTGTCAGCTCCAAAGCAAACTCGCACACCGCATTTCAGGGACACTTGATGGAGAACCGTTAATTATTTGGAAAAGGTAGGTGCCAGGAACACTCCCAGCTGCTTCGCTTGACCAACTTTCTCTTTGGAACCCTGGAAACCAGGGAAAAACAATGATGGTGATCTGAACAGTGCTGTCAGATTAAATCAGCTGCTATTTACATCAGGAAAAATGTAGCAATTGGAGGCTGCCACCAAGAGGTGAGCAAAAAAGGAGGAGTTGGACCCCTCTTCATTCAGATGTCCCTTCTGTATCCTCAAACCTTGCTATGTCTTCAGTGTTCGTTCTTGACACCAGATCATTAAAATCTGGGACCTCTTTTGCCTGGTTGCCATTCAGAGGAAGCAGCTCAGAGATGCTATCTCCACTCCAGTTTTTGGGTGCCCAAAGGGGGAAGAAGAAATCCTAAATGCTCTCTTAAGAGATATAATATGCTAAATTTTGAAGAGAAGGCGGCTACAAGAAGCAGGGGGAATCTTTTAAATCTGGAATGACCATGTGGGTTCATAAAGGTTACAGCTGATAATGAAATGATAGATTTGCATGGAGGCATGAAGAACCATTTCAGAGAAGATGCAAACGGATGAGGAGACTCAGGTCCCTGATGAAAAATAGTAAAAATCCCTTTTTATAACAGCTTCCTTTTATGTGGATGCTAAAGAAAGTCTACGTTTTTAGTATCAGCTTTGTAGAAAGATACAAAAAATCTACAAATCAAATATTTAAAATAATCAAAGAGCAGTATTTGATTTTAGACAAAATTGGTAGGATAGTCCTGTAGCGAGCCTACTATTGGGTGCATAACTTCATTAACTTGTAAAGCTAGTCCTTGATACTGTCAAATAGTTTATTAGGAAATATGAAATTTGCAATTAGTTAGCACACTATTATATAAAAAACAGAGTTCTTTTCCTATGTTAACAAATCAATATGATAAACTATGGTGTTAAAAGCATTAAAAAATAGAACTTGATGCATTTTACATATACTTGTTTCCCTTTCATTTAAGTAATAGGAAATGTATTCACTATGACTGTTGAACTGGTATTACAATATTTTTGGAGGGGATTGCATGTTATGTTCAAAGTTTCCAATATTTTTCTGAATATATGTGCATAAACTTTCCTCAATACAAATAGTAAATTATAACGAGAACAATCCTATGAAAATTAAGCATTTATGACCCTCTATATTAGATTAAAATTTGAATTGCACATCCCCTATACAGGTAGTCCAACTTACGACTACAATCAAGCCCAAAATTTCTGATGCTAAGCAAGATAGTTGTTAAGTGATTTTTTTTCCCATTTTATGATATTTCTTGTTGTTAGCGAATCATTGCTGTTGTTAAATTATTAACATGGTTGTTAAGTGAATCTGGCTCCATTGACTATGCTTGTCAGAAGGGCGCAAAAAGTGAGCACACAACCCTGACACACTGCAACCGTCATAAATACGAATCAGTTGCCAAGTGTTTTAATTTTGCTGGCAGAGGGTTGCAGGAGGCCGTCACAGCTGAAAATGGAGCTCAGAAGCCCATTTTCTCTGGCAGAGAAACTCGGAACACTACTCAGGCTACCACATGTGCCCCCAACAACAGTGACCTCAAGCTGGCCATATCCACCCTGGCCACACCCACTCTGCCCCCCCTCCAAGTTCAAACACAACCCTGATGCGGCCCTCAATGAAATCAAGTTTGACAACCCTGACCTAGAAGTTACATTCCAATCCCCCATGATCAGAAATGGTGGAAAGTGCAATGCAACAATACCTAAATTGCCCCAGATATCCCCACTCATCCTTTGCAAAAGGATATCAGCTGAGAGAAGCAAATAAGAAATGTAACTGAATAGAACTTGACTTCGAAATAAGCAAGATATGGTATTTCCCAAGCCTCTGCAGCCGAGACTGATTAAATAATGTTGAAAATAATAGATGGGGCAAAGAACGAAACCCTATTAAAGTAAGATGAAATGAATAAAATTAGGGAGGGGCATGCCATAATAATCCGTGTTAAAAGAGCCATGGATTGTGGGTTGAGAGTAGAGTACACAAGTAGATTGTCGAGATAAAATGGCTTGGAAAAAATGATGTCAGTGTGAGCTTGGAAAAACCCTGAAGACGGAAAAGGATTCCAGCAGAGATTATAGGAGGAAGCTGTGTCAACAAGTGAAAAGGCTGGGCTTCTCAGAGATGAGGAAACGATGCTGCTTTTGAAATTAGGAATAACTGGCACTTACAGGAATTTTCATTTGTTATGTTCAAGAGTTGGGATAGGGAAATAAAAAAATATATAATTTAGTGATGGGGGTGATAATGAATTGTTACTTTTCTACTTTTTTTTTCAACTTGTACATCAAATAACCTTTTTTTTTAAAATGTTCACTGCAGAATTAACATCACAGGTTTGTAGGTGGGAAAGGGTGTAATTAGTGTCATGTAGCCCAATCAATCTGACTCCGGGTTAGCAACAGAAACAGGTAGTTCCTGCTTTGCAGACAATGAAGGAAAAGAGGCCAATCTTATGAAAAATCCCAGGTAACCAATAGCTTACCTATAAATGCAGAAGTAGCCCCAATTTGTTCGGGAGTTAAGTCGGGAACTACAAACCAGTCCCAAATAGCTAAAACGAATGCCAAATGCATGCATTATCTGCAATTTTTCTCTCTAGTTATTGAAGAGGAAAAAAAATGTGGAGCTATAAGTAGTAGCCACACCTCCAAGGAAATTCTGGAAAAGCTTATTTTGCCTCCTTATAAAAACACCCATCTAGTCCAACTCTGCTTTCCAATGTGACTGACCAACCGATAAAAGGAAAGGCAAAAGCAGGATGGGAAAGCAAAGAGATCTTTCCTGCAATAATGGTTTCTCAACTTAGAAATCGCTTCCATTCATCAGACTAACGGATGGGAATAGCCTTTATCTCCACCATGTTTTTCTTTCTTCATCAACAAATTCCTTAAATTACATATGTACTGGGTGAAGATATCCTTCTTTTTGTCTGAGCCTGAATCTCCTGACAGCAGATTCATTGGACAACTTCAGGTTCTAACATTAATGGAAAAACAAAGGGAAAAAAGATCTCCACGTATTTTACAGATCTCTCCTTTATTCCCTTGACTGCCTATCCTGAGATCTGACATCATAATTTGTTACTCTGTTTCCCCTTTGGCAACCAATCGTGGCAACCAGGACAATTCAACAAAGCACGGAGTAATGGAATAAATTCAGCTCCCTGGGTTGTTTGAAAGGAGGCCTTAACCTGAGGAATGTTTTGTTTTGATTGCAAAAGACTTAGGGAGCACCGTCGTATATATCTATTTGGAGAACTTAAAATACAGAGGCAACATGGCCCAACAAGTTAAATCCAAAATAAGCAGAAGAGTTGCCCAGCAGAATGCCAGGAGTGTTATCCTCAGGATCCAGAAAACGGTGCAACTGGTGCACAACATGAAATTGCGGAAAGATCCTCTTAGCCACAACTGCCACCTGTTCTTTGAGCAGGAGTTGTGCATTCACACATATGATGTAAAACAAGAAGCCTTAAAAACAAGACTATGGTGTTCAAATAGATATAGACAACTTATGGATCCCTTATTTCCACTGAAGTTTGTAACGCATCCAATAAGCTTCTTATAAAGTTTTCGGATTGCTCCATGTATGACTATTCCTTCAAAAGGAAAACTAGGATGTGGGAAAGGCTTTGTATTGAAAAAGCTCAAGGTTTGCATCTCCAGGAAAAACCCTCTGAGTCTCCAAACAATTTTGCTATATGATCTAGAGACATACATGCTACAACTTTAAGTGACAACATTCTGCTCACAAATGTTAGCTTCAAAGGGAGGGAAGAAGCAACTGCTCCTGTTTGCTCCATTATAAAATACTACAGGCATCCCTTGCCAAAAGGAAATTGCATCTTCTGGTAGTACTTGCCCTAAGGCATGGCTTGGGAATGGAGTCAGCTGTAAACCTAAGACAAACAGACTCTGTTTATTCAATGCAGAAAGCATCCTGGGCCATCTAATTCCTTTGGGATATTCATCTCTGGAAGGCCAGTGTCATTTCCATAGAAGTTTGCGACCGTATCCTTCAGGACTAACTTGAATAATTGTAAGTGATGCACCACCGACAGTGGGCCCAAAGATAAATAAGGAGAGAAAAACACCACAAATTTTACTAATTTGTGGGTAGGTATAGGGAAAAACTATGTCTTCACCTAGGCTATATTGGGAGAGCTCGCCCGCATTTTACTAATTTGCTTTTTTCTCTGATCAGCTTCTTATAAGAGAAATTTGGACTGGAGTGACATAATTGCAGATTTGACAGCCCTTTAGGCAATCTAAGTTTCAATCCTGAGAATCTCCCGTTTATCAGATTGTGACCCTGGAGTGCCACTGCAAATCAGAGAATTCAAATCAGAGTTGAACGTTTAAATAATCTGACTGGAATCCAGCAATTTGTTACAGTAAGTTATACAAGTTTTAGAAGACTTAACTGTTTCACTTGGGCACCTTCTACTTGTGTGAATTTCAACTACTGAAATTCCTGGTAAGTGTGATGATGGGAAGGCAATCAAGTGAGGGATGATTGAATAATAAAATAGCACATAGTAACAGTGGATTACCTCAGAACCTGCTCTACCAGTTCTTTTTGTAGGATGAAGGATTATAAGGTACCGTGCAATCCTCCCAATCAAATAGGGATCACTGGAAGAGGCTTACATAAACAGGCTAAAATTTGCTCAATGGAAAAGGATCTCCACCATAAGATAGAAGAGAAGGAAGGTCCATTGTTTTAAATCGTAGGTGACACAAAGCAACTATTGGCAAATTTGGATAGACTTCCAAATGCCATACTATCACATCAGACCACCCCACACATGTAGGCATGCTACAGAACCCATCAGTCAGACAACTCTCATGGGCAGGGTCAAGAGCTGAGCTGGCCAGACTGGGAGAAGACTGAGAGAAGACCAGGAAGATGGCGCCGGGACAATGGGCGCACAAGACCACCGGGCTCCACCGAAGAGGAGCGCTGAGGCTGAGGCTGAGGCGAGGAGCCGAAGACTCTGTAACCCCCGAAAGATTGCTGAGGCACTGAGGCGGAGGCCGCAAGACATCCCGAGACCTCCCAACGCTTCCCGAGGCTGAGGCCACAAAACATCCCGAGACCTCCTGACGTGTCCCGAGGCTGAGGCGGAGGCTACGAAGTGCCCTGAGATGCCCCGAAGCGAGCCAAGACATTGTGCGGTGGCGAAGGCACTTAGGACATTGAAGCGTAAGTCCACTGGAGGCAGCAGCGCCAGGAGCAGCCTTGGACAACCAGGCCCGCCAGAGGCAGCAGCGCCAGGAGTGGACCCACAGCAACACACTTGAGAAAACAACCTCTCTAAACAATGAGGACTGCTGTGAGTAGCCATGGGGACAACAGACATCCCATCTCCTTTGCTCCAACTCCAATTGTAAATTGTAACTTAATTTTAAAACGAAGCAGTTACACAAAGCATTTCACTACATATTGTACTGATATGTATATGATAAATAAAATCTGAATCTGAATCAGAGTCAAGGAAGAGAGCTTTTTCTGCTTCTGCTTTGAGAAACATCTTACCTCCTGAGATGAGGAAAGCAATTTCAAAGTCTTCTGCAAAGGCGTGAAAAACCTAGCTGTGTAGCGTTGCGTGGAGGACACAAGGGCCCACACAGCCATGGGGATGGCTAGCCTGATGAGAACCCCCACTGCCTGGATGGGATTAACAACTCAGTCTCCCAATCTTGGATCTCTCCCCCTCTTGCAATTTTATGTTTTACATTTTAAAATTTTCAGCCTTAAATTATTCATTTTAATGTTTTATTACATTGATTAAATTGTACACCATCCAGAGCCCCTTTGGAATAGAAATGGGCAGTTAATAAGTTTGATAAATAAATAACAAACCTAAACAATGTTATTTTGTAGTATATTAACATCTAGTGACTTGCCAGTCTCAGATTATAGGATATATTAATTAGGTTTTTGTTGTTGTTTTTTTAAATCCCATCTTTATTACTTTATAAATTGCACAAAGCAAGGAACATAATACTCTTTCCTCTTCCTATTTCCCACCTAAGAACCGTGGGTTGGGCTACGAAAGAGTCACGGGCCCAAAGTCACCCAGCCACCTTTCATGCCTCAGGTGGGACTAGAACTCAAGATTCCCGGTTTCTAGGCTAGTAAACAGGTTCTCTGGACTGGCTGTAAAAAGAGAGCAATTAAGAATTCAGCAGAAGAATGACAATTTGCAACTCTAAGTAGTAACCTCTGTTCATACAATGAAAGACCAGCAACACTGAATGTGCTAGTTAGGCAAAATATAGGTTTCTCCCTCCATTACAACACTGCGACGCATCAGGTTGGTAAAAGGTGGGCTTCTAAAGATGCCTGAAAACAAACGTTGGCAGTTCTCGATCCATATCACGTAACTAGAGTCTTTTCCCAACTCTGAAACCAGTCAGCTTCTAAGTGAGCGTTGGTTTGGAAATTGCTGCTTTTTCTATGCCTTTTTCCAGACTCCCAAAGCAATGGAATAGCAGAAGTAACCAAATATTTTGAAAGATGAGCTAAATCCAACAGCTATAAATCATTCTAAAGCAGTTTCGCCTGATCTGGCAGTTTCTAGGTATATTAAGACAGAGACTCCCAGAATTCTCAGCAGAATTAAAATGAAAATCTACCTCTTCCTATGACCTTGCAGAGCATCTGCTATGGATGGAAGCAATTCCGGCTCGCCATAACATGCTTCAGATATTTTGCTGGCACAAAATCAGCTGAGCAATCTTGGGCCAGCCATTCTCTCTCAGCCTGAGAAAAAAGGTGAGGGCAAATATTTCTGAAAAATCCTGCCCTGAAAACTGCAGATACAAACAGTCGCCAGGAGGCACCAAAAAAACCCAAACAAACCCCAGAACAAAACAAAATCCCCAAAACTCTGCACTCTTATAACAATTTCTTTCCCTTTTATTGCTCCACACTATGAGTGTGAACAAAGAAATGGCTCTCCAGTTGGGTAGCCAGAAGTGCATTTTCAAAAAGCAACTGGAGTTTGTTTTTCCTTGAAGGTGTTTCACTTCTCATCCAAGAAGCTTCTTCCGTTCTATCAGAACTAAAGAAGCTTCTTGGATGAGAAGTGAAACGACTTCAAGGAAAAACACAGGAAGCCCAGTTGCCTCTTGAAAAAGAAACTTTGGAACAACAGTGACCTGGATGACTGAGGATCTCCATAGACATCGCCAATTGATACATAGGTTGTACCACTCTCTTTACTCAAGGAGTTATTAACACTCAAATCCAGTGTAGATGAATACTGTAGAGAGAAGGGAGAAAGGGAAGAGTGTGCTTAACTTCCTTTTAAACAAAGAAATGGACATGCTGAAATTATAGTGGTTTAAAATAAAATATAACTACAGAGGTTTTTAGCTGCCCTCCCCAGCTGTTATCAGAATTTTTCATGCACAAAACCCAAAATAAAATGCAAAACATCCCCCCCCCTCATTTCCTGAATAAGGAGTGCCCCATTTTCACCTCCTCAGCCTCTGAAGTTGTGCAGGAGAAGGCTCTTGCCCTGTAGACGGCATGGCCCCCTGTTTGAAGTCCTAGCTATTGGGAGATGGTCAGTTTACGTCTCCTGATACTAGCACAGGAAAAGGATGCACTCTCAGCAGCCCATGTGCTCCACCGAGATAAGCACAGAGCTTTCTGTCCCGGGAGCCTTATCGGTTTTTCCGGCTACTCTCCAACACAGACATCGCACCAAAACTGGCAAGCCAAGTTTTTGCTCATACAAACTGAGGAGGGGAAAAGGTGCAAAGAGATCTCACCAATCAAAAACAAGCATGGATGGATAGATGGATGCATGTGTAAGTGTGTGTACACACACATATGAATGTGTGCGCGCACACATACCTTGTCTGCATTTGAGTTGCTGCAGAGCAATGTGAAGGACACAGCCTGTGTTAACTAGTCTTTGATAAGTCTGTTTGGCTGTGTTTCTCATGTACTGCCACAGTCAACAAGTGCCTGGTATGTTGATGAGCAAGCAGCAAGTCTTTGTTGAAAATTCAATTCTCCATAGTCAAGCTGGGTCTTATTTGACCCAACCAGCCATGTCACTTTGTTCCTGATCCCTTATCTTTTGCATCATCCAAGAAACAGAAGAAAATGTGTCCAGTGTTTGGCAAGATATTTTGTCTTTGTATGTGTTCATTCACATGTATGGCTGCCAACATACCACCTGACAATATATGTGCCTCTTTGGATCAGATAATTTATCTATCCACGGTCCAAAACTTTGGAGAAACATTCCACTGCTGTTAAGAGCATAAGGAAGTTCTAATAAAAATCTGTTTATTGATCATCATTCATTACTGCAATTATCTTTTGCTAGTGCCCCTTGATTTAGGTCTCTAATTCCTGGAATGATTTATCTTTGTAATGCTCCCTCCCAAATTTAAATGCTCAAAACAATATGCACAGCAGCAAAGCAAAGGGCAAATAGTTGGCCTCACAACAGCAATTCTGCAGTAACACGCAGAGGAGAAAAAAGAAATCTTGTCTAAAATTAACATGGAGACACACCCAGCTATCCCCCACATCTATCAACGTATATTTTTAGATGCAAGCCACCCACTAACCTTTGGGATGATCTTTTTGAATGGCTGCATTGCAAATGAGCTTTCTTTTCCTCTCTGCCTTTCTCATCAACAGCTTCAAGCTCTCTGCCCTCCTTCCTTTGAGGCTATATGTGAATCCTTTCCATTCCTGATCTTTGCTACCTAATCAGCTTCTCAAGTACACTATTTTGTATGCAAGGCCTGACAATCGGCAAACCATGCCTGAGCCTTTTTCCTCCCTGAACCAAAACAACTTTCTGCACCCATTTGTAGTTTTCATTTTACTTTTAAAAATGATAGGGAAGGCGAACCAATTTTTAGTAGCTGGGATGTCAAAAATGGATATATGCCACATCCAATTACAAGTCTCTTTAACTGTTTAAAAAAAAAGAGTGGGAGAGAGAGAGAGAGACTGTACAATAGCAGCCCTCAACCTTTTGGGTGCCAGGGATTGGTTCTGTGGAGGGTGGTTTTTCTGTGGATGGGGGGGGGCATGCTGCTGGATCATGCACATGCATGGAGAAGGCTTCATTTGCTTCCATGGCCTTGTTCCTAGCAAGCTGCAGACTAGCGTACAAGACATATTGCAATAATAGGTAATATTGGACTAGACAAAACCATTCTTTTATTGAACCTAACTGCAACTTTGTGGTTACAAATTGCTCGATCCCTGAATATGGATTATCTATGGACATATCATCATATCCCAGCATTAACACAATGGCTGGAAATACACAAATACACTCATACACAAAGCTCCAGAAGCGGACTTATAAATCATTTAATATTTCCAATTTTCTATTTTCGTTTGTCCATTCATGAGCTGCACTGGTGTGTTACCACCGAGTGTCTATCCATTACATATGTAATACGTGAAATTTAACCATCTGTTCCTATACAATATGCTTATCTAGAAGTAAGGTCCTCATGGATCGTGCCTAACTTAAAACATGGATAATTTTTTTGTGCCCCATAGAGCCATTCTTTCATAGGAACAAAGGGGCATGTCACAATTTAAAAGAAATGAGAAAAATATGTTTTCTCTGTCTATGAAGAGAAATAAAGAATGCAAGACTGTGATTTTTTTCCCCCTGCAATGAATCTAGTATGTTTACATCTAGATATTAAGAGACCAGGACAGGAAAAGTTTGGAACATCAGCCAAGAAAGAGTTCCAAAAAGAAGCCAGCCAATTTTTAAAGACATTCTTTGTAAGCAATAGCAGCAGGAGTTAGCAAAGCATTTGTCTCTGGGGAACTATAAAATAAACACAAGAGGGTGCAATAAGCCTGTGGCAGCCAAGCAAGTGCATATGCGGGAAAGTGCATAAACATGTGTCATAGTTATTCCCTTAATTGATGAAGAACATTTTTGACATCAGACCCTTTCAAAAAATGGGGGACAGGGGAAAAATAGTTTCCCTGTCCCTAGTTCATTTATTGGCAATTAGTTTTAAAACAATTTAGGCTTTCAGGTATCGGCTAAAGATGAAATCTAGCCCTGAATGAATTTTATAATGAGACTGCGCAAAAAAACCCACCCCACCCTCTTCCTTGTCCCCCACAAACATCCTTCAGTGAACAAACCTGTGTTGGAAATATTACTCTCTAGATAAGAAAAACCCAGGCTTAACCCTTCAGGGTTTTCTATTTGATTCTGAAATTTTGGAAAGCAGGGCAGAAAATACTGAATCAGACAGGCCCATTTGTCCAAAGATCTTCCTTTGTAAGGGGAAAAATTGCAACCAAATTCCCAACTATCAAGATCCAATCAATGGCTCAAGGTGACATGAGAATACAGATGGGGTATGAAAAATGTTCTTGCTTATTAAATAAGCAGGTACATTTTCTTGTATACTGAATATAGTTACTGCCACTGTTAAAAGATATTTGGCTTTCCTATTTGCTCCTTTCTACCCCAGATGGATTTATAAATGCTTTGGTAAATTTAGCACAGGGGGATAGCAAATGCAAAACCTCCATCACATTCAGAGCAGTTTACACTTTAATCTATTTATTATAATTATCATCAGACGTGATAATCCTTTTCCTTTTTCTTGGCCACTATTGAAAACATGTTACTGGATATTGCACTGATCTAGTCAGGCAATTCTTAAAAAAGAAACACCATTGATTAACATGCTATCTGATAAAAAAAAAAATACTATTATCATCCTCTTTTTGATGTGACAAACAAGTAAACAATGGATAAAACCTCCTAAGTCTTATATAAAGTCTCATAAGATTTTGACCATTTGAACCAAATTTAGCTTTTTGATTTTTTAAAAACTTTTTTTTTTGTCCATGGCATATGAAATCAGCTATGGTGTCCACTGGTTAAAAAAAATGCTAAACCCCTCCCCCCCAATGTAGCCTTCCTTGTAGGTGAAATTAGGAAAACAAAGTTTAGAGGAGGGGTTTTTATTTTTGCTCAAGTCCATTTGTTCTCTTAACTTCAACTGCAAGATGGTATCAGCATTGACCTTTTTTGACTCCAGCACAATGGCCTTTCAAGTACAGGTTCAGCCTTTTATTTCAGCCACAGTGGTCAGCCTAGTTTCATTCTTCGCATCATTTCTTGTCCAAGTTTCAGCCTTTTCCTTACCCAAACTTTAAAAAAAAAAAAAAACCAACCTAACAGCTACAAACATCAAAGCCCTCCCTATTATTATCTCCCCGTTTTGAAATATGACAATATAAATCTCAGGCTGACAACCTAGGGAGATGGTTTTTTTTTAAAGAAATGTCGAGCGTCATACCAATTCCTGTGCCTGGTAGCTTAATCTGGAAGAAAGGTGTCCAAAACATCTCATGAAGGAACAGAAACCCAATTTATCCAAGGCAAGTTTCTTTCTTCATGCCCATTTAACAGGGGTGGCAAGGGGGGAGGGGGGGGCAAGGAGAGACCTATGCCAAGAAATAATTGACAGTGAAAAGTGTTGGAAGGTAGTTTTTTTTTCCCTTCCCACCACCAATGATTAATGTGAATTTTGTGTTCCTAACTACTTAGTCAAGAGACAGAGTAATGTGGCTTCCTTTAAAAAAAAAAACCAACAACTTCTGGGCAATGCAATGATAGCAAAAAAAAATAAAGGAGGGGAAAGAACGCTTGACCAGGCTCATAAATTATAAAGCATTAACACCCTACTGCCACTCGGATCTCCTGATGCATGAAAAGTGACAATCCACCTGGCACTTCCAAGATTTTTGCGTAACTCACTTGGCGTAAGTTGAATTTTACCTTTGACATTTAATAGTCTGGTTCTTTCATTACCCTCGGCCTTCTGGTATGGCCAAAACCAATATTGACCAAGCCAAACTTAACCACATGTGTTGTAGAAACCTTCCACATAAAGTGAAGTTAATAAATAAATACAGCCACTACATTTCCAAGTTGTTTCGAAGACTACTATCAGCTGCCCCTGCCTTTGAAAGTTAGATGGCTTCTACTGGGCCTTTCTTCTCCAAGTTGCTTAGTATGGTGATGCAGCACACATCTCATCAAATACTACCAGCCAAATTTGACAGTTAATCAAATATTTCAATCCAGGCCCTTTCTGGTCCAGCTAGTCACTATTTCACAACGTTGCTTTTCTGTACATCGTAGAGCTTTTTACTGCAATCTTCCCCTGGTACCATTTAGATATAATGAATAAACCTCTAAAATGTTCAGACATGTGGTCATATAAGATGGGAATGAAGAATTTTAATTCAGCACATAAGTCTACTATACATTTCTTGATTTAGATTTAAGGTTGAATAAATAAAATTATTTATTAATTTTAAAATTAATACAGTATTTCACTGGGAGATGTCAATTATTTTTACGCCTGAATTTAAGTTAAGTACGTATAGTACATTTTTTCCTTCTCCTTTCCTCATACTATGAAGAGAGAGAGAGAGAGGGAGGGGAAAATTATTTTGCTGCCTCCAAGGATTGATTAGAGGAGCCTGAGCTGCAATGAATACATGTCATAGAGTCAACAGCTCAAACGATGCATTAAGTACAAACTGTCAGAACTGGAGCTGCTACTTCACTTTACAAGCAGCAACTGATTTGCACAGGTAAATTCCACTCCTTCACCTGCTCTCTGACCGCAGTTTCCTGAGACACAAAAATCCACTTTTGAAATTCTTCTCACACTCTGACATACCCAGCTTAGCACTCTTCCAATAGAACCAGCTTCCCCCAACAATGATTTTTTTTTAAATGACTGTATCTTTCTCATCCCCTACACTTCTGACTTTTAAAGGGATTCCCATTTTTTTTCTGAAAAAAAAAAAAAAAACCTGCAGTATATATTGGTGAAGGGCTTCATGTTACAGAAAATTCTAAGACACATTCATTTGTGGGCCCTCCTCCCTACATCACAAGAATTGGGAAAGTGACCCCCAAAGCAGAGGATCAGGAACTAATGGCAGATCTTCCGGGTGAGTCGTGAGGCTTCAAAATAATCTGATTCTCAAGGTTTTGAAATAACAAGGTGTTTTTTTTAAAAAAAGAACTTTCTAGGCATTGTGCAAACTTGGGAACAGGCAGTTCTTTTCAGTCTGTTCTGCTGGTAGGTTATAGGAATCCTTCCCAGATATGGTAGCATTACAGGAGGAGGGAGGATTATAAAGGTGGAGTGCTATCTTCTGTTTCTGAGAATTCCAAAGCTTTTTAAAAGTGAGCAGGAATGTGTTTTGCCTCAGAGATACTTTATGCACTGATTTTCAGCTCTACTTTGACATTATTAACATAAAAATTATGGAGCCATCATTGTCTCCGTTTATTTCTGACAGACAAACCAGAATTCACCACTGAATTTACAATAACTCAACCTATTTAGAAAAAGAAAACAATGGAGATGAGCAGGGGGAATCAAACTCAGCCAGCCAGTCGAATAAAAGTAGCCCTGTCCTCTTTGTACGTGCACTGTGGTATTAATTAATTAATTAATTAATTAATTACATTTTTAAATTACCTCTCTTCCAAGAGGGGACTCGGGGCGGTGTACAAACATCTAAAAAACAAAGTCTAAAATTATAAAAATTAAAAAAAAAATTTAAAACCCCAAAATTAATACTAGGCCAAACCGGCCTGTTGAAACAGATGGGTTTTTAATGCACGCCGGAAGGTCACGGCCAAAAGGGGTGGCACTTCTGGCATGGTACAGCTTTTATTGGTTTGATCAAAGCCACAAAAGCTGTGGACAACCAAAGAGATGGAGGGAGATCAACAGGTTTGTTTTATTTTGTGGTGATTCAACACTCTATTTCTACTTGTATTTCAGCATTTTTGCACTCCACCAAAATCTTCCTTGGTTTACCATTCAGTTTTAGCAGCATAATCTCTGGGTGCTTTGGGATTCATACATGAGGAGAGAAAGGGCTATATGTAGGCTGTGAAGATAATTGCTTCTCTCTTTGCCAAAATAGCAATAAATAGTGATACTAATTGGCTGCCTTTGACCTAGTCTTTCTGTATGCATTGACTTGGGCTGATTATTGTAATTTGTTTCCAAAGCCATAGAAGAAATTGCTCCCTGAGAACCTCTTGGAATGGAGATACTGGGAACTGAATCTGGAACTTTCTATCAATCAACCAATCAGAATAGAACTGGAAGGGACCTTCAAGGTCTTCTATCTAATCCCCTGCCCAAGCAGGAGACCCTACCATTTCAGACAAGTGACTGTCCAGTCTCTTCTTAAAAACCTCCAGTGATGAAGCACCCACAACTTCTGATGGCAAGCTGCTCCACTGGAACAGCTTTTACATGAGAAGCATGAACTTCTTCATTGAGCTCTGGCACTTTCTACTTTATTAGGAAGTTGACCACAAGCAACTGGTCATCTGATTGTTTTAGGAAGACTACATGTCTATGGAGATTCTTAAGTTATTTAGGAAAACTACTGAACTTCAATCAGTTTTCAATTTCAGAAGCTCTAGGAAAAGAATATAGAAAACATAGCGTTTAAGCACAAAAAAAAACCATTATGCTGAATACTGAAGAAAAGTCATCCTGAATGTGATGAAAACTATTTCTCTTGATTATATGAAAAAATATTGCTATGGGAGGGCAGTAAAAATGGAAATAGAGAGCCACAGCACTCAGATCATTCTTTCAAATCTGATACCCTTCAATAAATATTTTGGGTTGCAACATGCTGGTTGAGAATTGTGGGGTTGTGGTAATTCCTGCTCATCAGATTGGGGAAGATGACCTCAGTTTTGCTGCCTGCCTTTCCAGCTTAGATATAATGCAATTTTGGCCTGTTTAAACCACAGCTTGAAATGGAGATCAATGTTTTGTTGCAAGGGATCAAATCTATTGCACTGCAGCATTAGCTGGATAAAGTCTTTTTAGCAGCAGGTGGTAGTTGACTGCAGCTTTCCTAATGAACTCATTAAGGATTCACTGAAAATGCTTATGCCCTCTCTTGCCTCACCTGCAATTTTGCTTCATCTGCACTCAAGATGAAATGGGGATTTGTATTCTAGAGAGAAGGCATAAACTCCCATAGTAACTGCCTCTCAGTTACTTAAATACAGTTATTAAGGTACAACCCTTGTAGTTGGGATGGTACAATTCATGATAGAGGAACTGCTTTATTAAAAACAAATGAAACAAGCTTTTCCCACTTCCTGCCCTGCTTTTTATTTATTTTTGGGGTTTTTTTATACATGAACTACATTAGAAAAAAATGTAATGTCGTCTGCACCTGTATAACTGTCTGGTTTGGGTCTGCAACCCAACAAGACAGACAAAGACTTCAACATTAGAATTGCAGAAAAAACAATTACTACCAACCTGCCTTCCACTGAGGACCTGTATACTGCACAAGTCAAAAAGAGGGCTGTGAAAATATTTACAGACCACTCACATCCTGGACATAAATTGTTTCAACATCTACCCTCAAAATGACACTATAGGGCACTGCACACCAAAACAACTAGATACAATAAGTTTTTACACCAAACACCATCACTCTGCTAAACAAATAATTCCCACAACACTGTCAAACTATCTACCAAGACTATATTACTATTCTTCTTCTCATTCTTCCTATTACCTATCTTTTCCCACTTATGACTATAACTTTGTTGCTTGTATCTTTATGTTTATATTATTTTATTGTTTCCTAGTATGATTTGAATGCTTATTTAGTAACCTATGACTATCACTAAGTGTTGTATCTTATGATCTTGATGAATGTATTTTTCTTTCTTTTTATATACAGAGAGCATATGCACCAAAGACAAATTCCTTGTGTGTCCAAACGCACTTAGCCAATAAAGAATAAAGAAAGAAGAAAAGAATTATAATAGGACTCCAGGATCACCATGCTTTTTCATATGTCAGGAGTATATGTAGATATTGATCAAACTTTGTTCTGAGACACCTCAAAAGCAGAGGTGAAATTTAGCCAGTTTGCACTGGTTCTATAGAATGGGTTATTAGAAGAAATCTTTTGGTTTTTTTCCACTTTGCAGGATTAATCCTGTAAATAAGGCAGTTGTTTCTAGCCTACTCTTTATTGCCTTGCTCATAGAAACTGCCTCTCCCCTTATTACATTGTAACTTTGGTGAAGTTTAATTCTGTGCTTGGTGATGTTTAATCCTGTGGCCACACCCACAGAACCGGTAGTAAAAAAAATTGAATTTCACCACTGCTCAAAAGCAACTAAGCCCCTTCCATTTTGGAGATCAACAGAAGCTTATTATCTCTGCACAAATTTCACAAGAAATATAACATGATGGTTATGTCTTCTAATGGTTAGAGTTGGACAGGAGCCGATTTTTAAAGCTTTATTTTTTACTGTCTTTCCGGTGATTCTTTTACATAGTAAAGTGTTTCTCCTTCATAAACAATGGGATTGGGAAAGTTAACAGAGAGATTCATAGATGTAGCCACTGGTATTTGGTAACACAGGCCTCTATAGTTTGGTTCCATCATCCATACATTTAAAACTTCCCAAACCAACGAAGTTACTGTACTTCTTATTTAGGTCTGCTTCTGCTTAGCAAACTGTTAACTATTGCTCAGGAGTAAGGCAACATTTTGGAACATACTTGGGAAAGTTTCCCTTGTGCCGAGCTGGGCCCTGATGCAGCAAGCAGCCCTGGAGACAGTTTAGGGAATCAGGTCCCATTAAGAACCTGACAGCAACCCTCTAGTCATCTTCACCATGGAGGAGTTTGCTTTTCTCCATACTTTTCACTGTGCCCCCAAATACTATAAAAAGCAAAGCCAGCAGAATTTTAAAAGAAAAAGAAAAGAAAAAGAAAAGAAAACAAGAGGGATGGAGAAAATTGTAGAAAACAAGTAAGCCTGCTTTCAGCCAAAGTACAGTTAAAAAATGACTTAAGTTTTCTTGATATATGAATTTGCAGAGAGACCATTTATCAACAGGGCTGTTTACCTCCACAGCAGAGTCCCTCAAGCCGAAGAGTCGTGTCATTCCCCTTTGACTGATTAATTAGCCAATCAGGGGACATTTTTCACTGTGAGGCATGATGGGTTATCCCAGCTAATGTTCGGTCTCTAATGGCGACACATTAAAGCTAACTCGGCTCTTTTAGCCTATCGAAGTGACCGAATGAGAAGGCCAGATAATAAATCAAAACCCAATTTCCTCTCCACTCTTGGTATTGCACTGGGCCCTAACAAATCCCCCAAGGAATCAATGACTAGAGAAGAGATTCTTCACCAATGAAGAAATTGGCAGGGGAAGGGTGAAACTGCAAATTCTATCATAGCACGCTACGCTTGACTCTGTGTGGCTGCCTTATCTCTGGTTTTTATTAATTTTATTATTTATATTTACACACACATACACAACAAATTAGGTCACAAGTGAACCCATATAGAAGGCAGTTGAGCAACATTTGCCATATACTGTATCATCTATTTATTCAGATATACTAAAAAGTGTATATCCTAAACAGATCCTCAATATATTGTAGAATGACTGTGGGCATTTAAAAAACACACTGCTTGAAAATTTTACACCATATCAAAGTAAGGCAAGTTTAACTTTTTCCTCATCCATTTATATTGGCCTTTCCCAATCTAGAGCCATCCAAATGCATGAACATCAAGTTCTGGAATTTTCAACAATGACCCACCTGGCTAGAGAACTCTGAGACTGAATCCATACATTGAGAGGGTCCTCAAATTGAAGAACACTGACTTGTATTATGTGAGGAATGCATATACAGTGTTTGGCTGCAAAGTCAGGACTCAAAAAGAAATGTTCTTGTTGTTAACCATTAAAGGCCCATCTCATTCAATCTTTCTCTTCCCTATTCTGTGGGAGGGCTTGAGACTTCACTCCCTGCAAAATCAGACATGAAATAGGTGTTTCTTACTGACCTTGAAATTCCATATAGATGCCATGAATATTATCCACTGAATATAAAACAATGCTGGGTCACCCTACCTAGTTTAAGAGTCTATTGTCACAGAGACCAGACAGATGCCTTTGAAAACCAACTTCATGGTGGGCCAACTCCATGGTGGACCACACCACTTTCATTACTGCAAATAAGATGTATATAATGGATATTATTGAGTCTGTCATCTGCACCTCTATAATTCTCTGGTTTGTTTCTGCTACCCAACAAGACAGACACAGACTTCAGAGGATAATTAGAACTGAAGAAAAAAACAATTACTACCAAACTACTTGCCTTCCATCGAGGACCTATATACTGCACGAGTCAAAAAGAGGGCTGTGAAAATATCCAGAGACCCCTCACATCCTGGACATAAATTGTTTCAACACCTACCCTCAAAACAACGCTATAGAGCACTGCACACCAGAACAACTAGACACAAGAACAGTTTTTTCCTGATCACCATTACTCTGCTAAGCAAATAATTCCCTCAACACTGTCAAACTATCTACTAAGTCTGCACTACTATTATTCTTCTCATCGTTCCCATCACCTCCCACTTATGACTATAACTGTTGCTTGTATCTTTACGATTTATATTGTTTCCTAGTATGATTTGATTGCTTATTTGTACCCTACGACTATCATTAATGTTGTATCTTATGATTCTTGACAAATGTACCATTTCCTTTTATGTACACTGAGAGCATATGCACCGAAGACAAATTCCTTGTGTGTCCAATCACA
>JAEANM010005798.1:0-19209 GCA_017656035.1 Myanophis thanlyinensis
TTATTTATTTGCTTGTCAAACATGTACAAGATAACAAGTATAGGTATAAACATAAATATAAACAAAGGAAGTAAATGCAAATAAATGGGGACAGTAAGACAGTAAGCTTTATTTCTATGTGTCCAGAGTCACTGAAATATTATTTTTTCAATTATGGAAACTTCCTATATTGGTCTTCAAGGCCAATTGAGAGGAAAGTATGACATCATGCTAGGGTAAAGGTGCTTCTGGGTTTAGCCACCTCAAGTTTAATTATTTATGCCTCAGAGGGAGGATTGGACTCACTTGTAATAAAGACTGGTGCCCTGGCTAGGCCTGACTGATGCTTGGGTCTGTTATGCATTGTCTGACAAGATTTGGTCTAATACCCCATGCTGAGTATAAGAAAGACATGGAGAAAGCACAACAATTAGTTTTTAGATGCCCCTGCTTGTTTCCATGTACATTGAAAATAATTGCTTATAGTCAATGGAGTAAAGCCAACAGTTGAATATGGTCACCCATATACTTGCTTCTATTTCATGAAGCCTGTTTTTAGTTACAAGATGCCATTATAAAGACATAATTAGGGACTTGAAAGACTGTTTTGAGATATGTGGTTGTATAAGTTATCAAGATCCATCACAATCAGAGAAGTTGTGTTAATCGCCTGCCTTCAAATAATTTGAGAGCTGCAGGTATATAGTGGCTACCTCTTAAGGTATTTAAGGATGGCAGATGAACTCCTATGTAGATTTTCAACAACGGACTGTAGTCCCCATGGAGACTGAATCTTGTACTTTAGGAAGAAAGCTCATTATTTCTGACAATGAATACAAAACAATAATGACTTAGAGAAGACAGACCAACCAATGTTTCTTTAATGATATCTGCAGGAAAGAAGCCATGTTGGCTTTGAAATGAGTCAATATATTGATAATTTGCAGACTTGGCTTGTATGGAAATCAACAGACATGCAAGTATATGCTTGTAGCTTTCTCCTGCAAAATGTCACAGTAAACACACAACAACCTACAGGAAGCAAATGTCATTTAAAATTGAAATTGAATGAAGGTTATCCAGTGTGATCCTGTGGTGAGCATTCCAGATTATAAACATCACTTAATAAGGTAAGCATCTCTATTGAGTAATACAAGAATTCTCTAATGGCAAATAAAAATATGAGCTTTGCTTAAATGGCCAAGTGTTTGCCACTGAACCGGAGAAGATAGAAATACCAGGTATTAAATTAAATTAAATAGCAATAATTATACAGAAATCAAAAGACTTGGGCTTCTGAAGTGTAGCCTTTCTGTTGTCTGTGAAAAGTTAAAACTCAGAAACTGGTATAAAGAGAGCTAAACAGTTTGCTTTTTTAAAAAGTTTTTCTCAAGTTTATTTCTCCAACCCACTCACAAGAAAAGTCAACTTCAGTTGTGTAATCTTTCATCAAAATAATGTCATTGAAAATTAATCTAAGTGAGAAAATTAACACTAAACAGTAATTATTTGTTCAATACCAGATGGATGAGGTAAAGTTCATTCTGTTTTTTAAAACTTGCCTTAAGTTGGGCTTTCAAAATTCAAACCAAAGGGATCTAAAACAGGGGACTTTCAAGGCAATTCACTCTATTTTAAAAGAGTATAATATTATGGAGAGCAACTAGCATTTTTATCCAAGAACCATAGACAAATAAGTTGGCAAATGACAATTGGAGACAAAAGTGTCAAAGGATAATATTCTAGTTTATGCACTGTGGTAAACTAAAACCACTGACTTTATGACTTTGATTACTGATTACTGACTTTGAAACACTGATTACTGACTTGTGAACAACCATATTGTGATTAAACAGAATTCTTAAGCCTCAGAATAGGCTTGATTCAAATAGAGGTGCATTCCTTTCTGGAGGTTTTCAAAAGAGAGTTGGAAGGCTTTCTATCGAGGATTGTTTATAGGATTTCTTCAAGGAGCAGGGGGGTTGAAGTAGTACCTGAAGTAGGTACCTTCCAATTTAGGAGTACAGAAAGTCTATAGAATATCTCTGACAGATATTCTATAGCAAGCCAAAGAAAGTAGAAAACCAAGCAATTACAAGATTAAAAGTTTTATTACCATGTCACAAATTTATTGATAACAACCATGAATAAGATGAGCAATTATCCAAACAACACTTAAGATTTGGAAAGATCACAAAGTCCATAAGTCACTTCAAACTTGAGCCATGAGCAAGTACATGTAGGCAGTAGAGCCTCAAAGGTTTTCCATCACAGTCCCAGATTTGATTCCTAGTCAGTCCAAATGTTAAATTTAGGGGCCAAATGCAGGGCAAGGAGAAACAAGAACAGAAAATTCAGAGATTCACAACAGTCAGATTCAGAGAGCAATTTCCATCAGAGGGGAAAGGCCTGGGGACTACTGCCATGATTAGACACCAGCACATTTTTGCTCTTTGCTCCATAACTGTCAATGTGACCAGGTGTCCCATCAAAAACTGACTCTTGAATTTACCTGAATCCAATGTCACTGGCTCCAGCTTATTGTCTCCTGGAACTGCAACAAGCATTTGATTATTTACAAGCTCTTCAAGTTGATAATCTGTCAGATCTGATTCTTCAGTCTCTGACTCATAGGATTAGATGAGACCATAATATCATTGATTTGATTAGTGCTACAGTATGTTCAAATTAGAATATCTGATCTCTCCCCTCTTAACAAGCCATATTCATGAATCAGATTTGGTTGTTTGATTTTGAGTTCTCAAGGACTCAAAGGAAGAGGAACAAGCTAGTTATCTGCATCATTCTAGCTCATGACTTGGCAACCAACCCAGTTTTGGAACATAAATCAAAAGTTACAAATCTAATTATTAGTTTGAGATTAGCTGTAATAAGAACGGAGATAAATTCTTTCACTTTATATTTCAACAATAAGCATACAATTTTAATTCTACAACTAATTCCTTTGTTTATGTAACCATACATTGGAATGTAATGATGCTATGTATGATTTATTTGATCGTACAATTGAATAAAATGTCAAGAGATTAATCATTCAAGTTCAAAGGACGTGCTGAATTTAAAACCAGTATTCTTTTCACTATTTATTCTTCAGTATTTTTCTATGTTCTTTGTGTAAATAGCATACTAAGTTCACAATTCAAGCTGCTTCATATTGCAAATAGTCTTGAACATGTAATTGTACCATACAGTATAATAGCACAATAATAAATCATCTAAATGTCTCCAGTTGTGCTCAGTTCCACTAAAACTAGAAAGATATTGCTTTCATTCTAGAAGGCTACAAATCTGGAACAACACTACTAATTTAGTGATGACATTATCAAAATTTATTAAGGTCTTGCTTTTATAGGAAACCTGTTTTACTGGTAATTTCATTAATACATTTTCCAAGATTAAATGCTTCTCTCCTTTGGGTTTAGCTAATACAGTTAATGAGCTTTTTGCCAGGTGATTTGTAGCAAGTGTCTGCTGCCATCTATTGTCTGAAGATAGAAGGACTGCAAAAAAGCTATCTTTTTTTGCTGAGACAGTCCTACACAGTGTATCTGTCTGGTTCTAGAAACAATTTCTTGTATGTTCATGATAATTGGGGCCAATGGACATGAAATGTCTCGCTTGTAGTAAAAACTTATGCTAAACTTTTTAAACACTGGTTATGCATCCTGTTCAAATGAGCAGAGACGCAAAATAGCTATGGCAGAAAGGATCATCTGATAATCCTTTAATTTACAACCTGATCTGATGATTATCAGCTAAACTTTAGGTTAATGTGATAAAACCCTCATTATTCATGGAGTTCTAGATTAACAACACAGATAAAGAAACTGTGGAAAATAACTTTCAACTTTCAACTTTAATCATATTTATATACCGCCCCATCTCCCTAAGGACTCGGGGCGGTTTACAGCCGATAAAAAAAAATAAAAATAAAAGGCTCAACAGCATATTTTGTATGTTGCAAAGACTATCTGCAAATGTATACATGTATAAAACATAGAAAATAACCCAAATATTTCCCTCTAAACAGAACTATGTACCAAAGACATGGAATACATGAAATCTTTTTCTATATGTAATATGGTCTACTCTGTTTTATTAATTGCAAATATAGAGTGTTCAATAATGAGATTCTTTTCTGTAGCTATAGAGAAGCAAACAGGTCTTAAGGTCTGTGGAAATTCTCAATAATCCAGGATGCAGTTGTCTCAGTGGTGCTTTTTCAAAGGGTAACTGGACTGTATTTTCCTTCAGGAAGAAGAACTTTTTCTTCCTCAAAAAAAAATCAGCCCAATTGCCTTTTGAAAAAACACCTTTGAGACAAACAGGTCTTAAATTAAATCTATTCCAAGGCAATCTGTGTTACAAGAATTTGTGTTACAAATATCTGGGAGAGGTATTCCTAACTGAATAAAATAAATAACTTTTAACCTTAGGAAAAATGTGACATGAAAGAAGAAAACAGTGCAACAAAGATGCATGAAGACATGTGATGTGTAAGCAAATTATATCTAATTAGATCTTATAAGTTAACAAAGTCTCTGTGTGCCGGGTGCTGTTTTGAGCAGTTTGTTATTGCATAAGATCCTGAATTCTGGTCTCCAAAGAAAGGGTGTGTATGTATCCACTAATTCTTCCCTCCATCTATGTCAGTGATGGTGAACCATTTAGGGACTGAGTGCCCAAACTGCAAGAAATCCGAAGACCAGCTGGCCGGCAGGAGGTGGGGCATCACAACACCGGCAGCTCTGCAAAAGCCAAGATCTTTTTCTTTCATGAGCTTCTGTTTCATTGTTTCCCTTCTGCCATGGAGAAACACCATGGAGCTGAGCTGGGGTGACAGCATGCATGCCCAGAGAGGGCTCTGAGTGCCATCTCTGGCACATGTGCCATAGGTTCGCCACCACTGGTCTATGTCTAAGGTCAGTACTTTGGAAAATTGCACCCTTTGAAGAGATTGGAAGAATTGCGACTGCTTCCAAAGTACATCCACTTCAAGAATGGTGTGAGGCAACTTCTGCAGGAAAGCATTGGCTGGATCCTCTTTTGGAAAGGTGTTCCTTCAAAGGGATAAGTGGAGCAAGGCATGCTGAGGCGCAAAGGAGGCCTAAGGCCTCTGCAACCAGGCAGGGCAGAAAGGGTGGAGAAGATAGGCAGGTGGGTGTAATTGCAGTGTCCTTAAGGTTGGTCGTAAGGGTGGGCAGATTGCCAAGCATCCAAATTTATATCACATGACTATAAAGACATTGCAGCAGCTATAATTTCAAATACAGGCCTATGTCCCTTTTGTTCAACATTATTGTAATTTTCAACTGTCACTGAACTATTGTTCATAAGTGAAGGATTACCCCAAATAATAAAAAATAATTAAAAACATGCAACATAGATTCAAAACCAAAACTGGTTAATAACAGGATGATTATAAAAAACCTAAACCACTCAGGGAGAGGAGAAGAGGGAAGGAGAGGAGAGGGGGAGGGGAGAGAAGCAAACAGGAGAAGGGGGAGAGGGAAATGGGGTAGAGTGGGGCGGAGGAGAGGATAATGCATAATTATAAAGCATAATGACTCTGTGCCTTGAGTGAAAACTAAGTTGTTTGATGATCCATTTGTTTTCCTAGCTGTGTCCATGATATTAAGAATTTTCTCCAACATCAAAATTAAAAAGCATTATTTATATATAATATATAATAATTAATGTCAGAGCTTCCACGATTCTGATCTTTGTGGGTATAGACATTGTAACATCTGAGTATTTTTTCCAAGGCTTTCATGGATGCTTCATCTAGTTTTCAGTTTATTTCTCAACTATTTTTTCCTTTACTTGAGTAGGCTGTCTAGCATTTAATATCCTCATTATCAGTTCTAAGGCTGTTCTACCTATTGTCAGCTTGGTCTCCTTTGTATTTAATTGTAGTTCAGTTCAATTTTTTTTTCACTTTGTTACTTGATTTTTTATTACTAAAACTTGTAGTAATATTTATGTGCTGCTGTATGTTGAACAGCATACACATTGTTGTTATTCATTAAATGTTGTTAACACATGTTCCCTCAAATATACTGATTAGGTGGAAATGAATAGGACAGTTTTGGTTGTTGTCTTGTTTTTTAACTTGAACACTGACTGGATTTGCTCATTTTCAAGCTTGATCTTTGCCAGTCTTTCCTTCCATACCAAGTTTGTTTACTTTCTGTTTCCAGAGATTTCGCTTATTGAAAGATTCTGAAGTCTTTTATATAATTTCTGCCCAACAGAAAGTGAACTATATGATAGCAATTCGTATTTAGACTTATATACTGCTTCACAGTGCTTTACAGCCCTCTCTAAGCAGCTTAGTCAGCATATTTCCTCCAACGGTCTGGATCCTCATTTTACCGACCATGGCAGGATGGAAGAGTAAGTCAACCTTGAGTCTGGTGAGATTCGAACTACTAAATTGTGAGCAGCCAGCACTCAACAGAAGTAGCCTGCAGTACTGCATTCTAATCACTGCGCCACCATGGCTCATATATTGTTATATATCAATATTGTTATACACCAAGTAATTATATGAAACTCGCTTCTGCTTGGTATATAACAATATTTCTATTACTGTATATAATAATTTAAAAGCTATAATATGAAATGATACACTACATCTTTCAACTAATCAGTTCTGAACCATCTTAACAATTTGAACAGTATGATATAGTCAAAACTTCTAAACAGCAATTTTTCCAAATAATAGAGGTTGACCAGGTGAAATTACAATTGCTTCTAGCCAACACAACTAACATAATTCCACAATGCATGAACGAAATGTATCATGGTTTCTTATTTCTTCTCCAGATATTTCCAATTGTTAAAGAAGTCAGATTGAGCTTGTAATAAATCAACATTTAACAGTATTTTTATATCTCACATTGCTCTTAAATATAGAATAAGTAATTCATGATGATCTCCTCAAGACGAGATGATTTAAACAACTGTTGTTTCATTAAAAGTATGTCCAAATCTCTTATAACTGCCAAAGGGAACAGTGGAGGAAATATATAAAATAAGCATGCTTAGATTTGTGTGTGTACCTATATATAACAACACTTTTATGTGTTGTGGAGTTAACTTCAAACCAACCTTTAAAATCCCAGATAGCACAATAATACATAACATTTATTTTTAAAAAATGAGAAATGCAAAATATGAAAGTAACTTTTTAAAGAGTTTTATTCAAAGTCAATATGTTTCTTTAATATATTATATAAATGTATAAATAATGTCATTTCTAGAGTTCTGTTTTAATAATATGAATCAGTTGTATGCATCAATTTTACAATGCCAATTTTTTTTACAAAAATGAAGATATCAGAAAGGATAGTTTTATTGCATTAAAAAACACTGGATTATGAAAAGTTAAAAAAAATCAACTGGAATTAAGGATTGTTTTTATACAATCTTTATGCTTTTATGGTTAGAATTTCTAACATTCTGCCCAAAATATTTAAAATTATTTTAACATGCCTTGATGCAAATATTGTTCAGTCAGAACTGAATTCTCAAATTTTACCTGAGTTTCTTATACTGTATATTGTAACTGATCTATTTCAAGTTGATGATTCAGTTTTTCAATGTCTGCATGCAAAGCAAAAACTTCACACAATCTCCTAGAGATAGCTATTTAGTTGTTAAACTACCTCAGATTCTCCCACCCCAAAATTAGATTGTAGAAATTATACTTACTTGACAATTCCTGTAAAAATGGGAATTAAACCTGGGAGTCCACAAGCATTGAGGTTTTTAATCAAGATGCAATAACGGTTATTTTCATTGCTTCCCTAGTCAGTGATCCATTCTTTCATATACCTTATCAATAAATTTCTGAGGGACAGAAGCCCCAACCACCAGACTGTATGAATTCAGTCACAAAATTAGCCAACCCAGTTATATAAACATATAATTTAGAATTTACAGCGGATACTTTAGAAACAACTATAGCAATTGTTTTAAAATAGGCTTAAGAGCTCCAGAGCAGTTTTTTATATTGTATACCCAGCAGATTTGGCACTGTTAACTGATTTGTCTTTTAAAAAAAATGAGATGGACCTGAAGAATCAAAACTTCATTCCCAGAAAAGAAACACATTTATACTCTTCAAGAGCAAGAGTTTCATTAAATGCACACAACACCTATAATGCCAGCTAAAAACTTTTAAGGACTCATTCCCTATATGATCAAAAGAGAAATGAATACATGCAAAAGAATTCATGCATATTTAGAGGAAACTTCCACAATGAAGTTAAAAGTCTGTAAGCGTTGTAATTCTTAATGCTAATTTGTGACAAGTGTTTGTGAACATCACTCACTGCAGCTTTGAATGATCTTGAAATCACTCTATGAGGTAGTGTAGTTTTCTGTAATACATGCTGGTTGTTAGTAGCACTGCTTGGATGGTGTATTTGGCCAAATATTTACTATATAGATTGATACTATGTTAGAAATACAAACTTACTTTTCTAGAGGCTAAATTGGTTGCTAAACTTAACCAATATCTGAGCATATCAGAGAAGGTTGCAGGGTTCTCAAATAGTAAATATGCTAGGCAAAAAGTTGTCACAGAAAGATGATTGTGTTCCAAACACAGTTACAAAAACTTATATGTTCTGAGGTAGGAAACAAAGAATTCCATTGGCTTTTAAATTTTGTAAACCAGAAAAAGTATTTGAGGTTCAGTAGATAAAGCTTCTATTATTAAGAGCACTATACAATTACAGAATTTATACAGACTTTCTGTAATTAATACAATGCAGCATTGGCTACATTAAAATGTTCTAATTGCTTATTTTAGTAGTTAAAATTATTGAAGCTTTAAAGTGGCTTTTTTTTATAACTGAACTGTAAGCTACTGAATTTGAACAGCTACAATTAGCTTTACCCATAAAAGTAATTTATTTAAAAGAGGATTTTCCCAACATGCCCAACTTGGTCCCACAATTAATAATAAAAGTTAAAATCCTTCCAGAATATGTGATCATTTCATTTATCCTTATGAAAACCACATCAAGCTTTAAGTAGGAAGCACAAATTAACATAGTCTTATAAATATTTTTATCTGTAGATCATGGAAGGACAGCAAGCTGTCAAGAGGAAGTACATCTCTAGCAGTGACCTAATATTCTCCAAAATTTAGATTCTTGAAGTGCTTTATTATCAAATTCTCAACACACCTAGATTGGAATTATCAATAAATGTGAAGTAGTGGATGAAACAAATGTTACTGCCTTCCATGGTATTGGACATCTGAAGTAACAAAACTGTGTGGATTTCTTTTTTACGCTAAGTATATTGCATAATTTTTACATGTCATTAGAGAAAAGTCCATAATTACATTTAAGTTTGATCGAGGGCGATGGATATGAAATGCAGAATTAATGCAGCTGCAGTTCTACCTTCTTACATGACGACTCAGGCCTCAATCATGCTAGGCTGAATTTTAAAAAGGATTATTCATCTGTAGTGCATTTATCAGTCATTTGTTGACAAAAATCTGTGATACCACTTCCACTCTGCACACACTGTTCCAAGCACAGTGTTTTCTCTGATATCCTTATAGGAACTGGACATAATTCTCGTGCTTGATCATATCCTGCATCATAGCCTCCTTTCATATGTTGATAACTAGAATGCTGATCATTAGATGATATAACAGAAAGACCTGCAGATAATTCAACACATAATGGTACTGTAGATGAGATATCAGAAGGTACTGCTTGTTCCCTCTCGGGAACCAAAAATGAAAGTGGACATTCAGAAGCTGAGTATTTTGCAAGAATCTGGATTTGCTCATGACTCAGTGCTGCTTCTTTGAATACTTGCTGGCAAAGTCCTGTTAGATTCTGTTTTGTCTCAGCCAATGTGGACAAAATGTGATCTTTTTCCTTCAGTAAGTTCTCTTTTTCATTTTGCTGCAAGAAAACAGAGAAGTTTTGAGTTCGGTGATGAAATACTGAGTGGGTGGGTTTCCACTAAGGCAAAATTACATTTTACATTTTGCTTTGGATTTGAAAACAGTGATAATAAGCATTGCTTGGTAATCCAAGATTTATAACCACAATTGAGCTAAAAAATTCTGTTGTTAAGTGAGACATTTCTTTAGTAAATTTTGCCCCATTTTACAACCTTTCCTGCCATAGTTGTTAAGTGGTAACATGGTTGTTAATTGGTAACATGGTTAAGTGAATCTGGCTTCCCCATTGATTTTGCTTGCCAAAGGACTGCAAAAGATGATCACATGATCTTGGGAAACAGGAATGGTCAAAGGTAGGAACCAGTTGCCGAGCATCTGGATTTTGATCACATGATCAGGTGGATGGCTGCAAAGGTTGTAAGTATGAAAAATGGTCATGTCACTATTTTCAGTGATGTTGTAACTTTGGTCAGTAAATGAACTGTTGTAAATTGAGGACTACCTGCACATACCATTTCCTTTTCAAGCATAGTATTAATCTCACTTAACCATAAATAGGAATATATAGTATTAACACAACTAAACCATAGAAAAGGAACCCTAAGTAAATACTAGACCCGTAATGGCGAACCTATGACACAGATGCCACAGGTGGTATGCATAACCATCTTGCAGGGCATGTGAGCTGTCAGCGAACTTACCTTCAGCTGAGCATACGTGTGTGATTGTGCATGTGCGTGCGATTGTGGAGACCCAGCTGGTCTTCGGAGCTCTCCTGCACTTGTACACGTGATTGCTCATGTGTGCGTCAGTAGCTGCATGCAGCATGCATGCACTGCATGTGCAAAAGTCGCAAACATGTGCAGATGGTGCAGTGGTGAGTGCAGCGCACATGGAGGATCTGCACACAAATGCAGGTGGCGTGCGCAAAGTGTATACTTTTTGGCACTTGGTAAGCAAAAGGATTGCCACCACTGTACTAGGGGGTATAAACCATACAGTTCATTGACTATCAAAATTTGGTGACAAGTAACAGAATAATTGTTGAACAATCTTTATTACTTTTCTTCAAAATGAAAGGTGAACTAGATTTTAATAATATTACAGGTTTACATTTACAATCAAAAAAAGCAAAGTCTCCAAATGAGAGACAGGCTCAAAATTAAGATTATTCTTTCCCATTATATCACTACATCACTACCATGTCTCTTGCAGCCCTTGAATAATGAAATTAGGAAGAAAATTGAAAATAAAAATGAAAGAGTTCAATAAGGTTCAATATCCCTAAATTAAGCAAATTTAGATATTTAAATAATTTTAAAGCAGTAATATTCAGTGCTTAGCACTTAAAACAACGTTGAGCATTGTTATGTATAAAAATGTACAACACCCAAGAGAGTTGCTATCAGTCATGTCACTAGTATTGGACTATATGGATCCATGTTTCTATGAAAATTTCTAAAGCAATTCTAGAAAGCATATGCTTAAAAATCAATCAAATAAAAATGTATCTATATTCTGATAGAAATATGATCACTAAAAAGCTACTTTAGTTTCTATATTGAAATACTTTGTCAATAAGCCAATGTCATAATATGGAGCAAATATTTAATATATTATTCCAAAGTGTGATGAAGCTTTCTATTAACAATAAAAGCATATGAAATGTTAACAGTTGCTTCCTTTTTTGAACATTTAACTTTGATATGGGGATTATTTTAACTATTATAAGTTATATAATGTAGCAAGTATCACCAGCACATCTTCATTTAACAGCTGTCACTTTGCTGTCAACCCTATAAAATCAGGTCCCTATCTGAATATAAAAGTTATGTAGGGAAAATTCTATGTTTTCCCAGAAAATCTTGCATTTATTTCAATCAAGGACAGCAAATGAAATCAGTGCAGAAACATTCAGCTAGTGCCAGGTAAGCAAAATATATTCAATATTTTTCTATAGCTTGAGAGAGGGAAAGGAAGGCAAGGAAGAATCAAAATGTTTATTACCATAATTAAAGATAACCATATGTATAGTCAATATTACACAGAATCAAGGATTTATTTGAAATGTTAAATGTATTTATTCATTTCACTTTGGCACCTACTAATTCCAGGGCACTATGGATGGTTCACAATATAAAAACAATACAAATACAGTGAATAGAAATGCAAGGGAAATAAACATATTGGCAAATTCAGAGAACTATGCCAGAACATACATCACATATAAAAAACATATCTTAATTGAACAAAACTATCCATACATACCAATTTTTCTATTTCTGTTTCAAGGTTTTGTATACAGTCTAGCTTTCGTTTACGACAACGCTGTGCTGCGATTCTATTTTTACTTCGTCTTCTGATATCATGGATACAATCTAACTCTTCTGGAGTCAATTTGTGCATTTTCAAAAATGACTGGAAGTCATTTCTAGAGAGTGAAATTATCTTCTGTGGATTAAATGGCAGTTTTACCTGGAAGATATACCGTAGATACTTCATTAAAGTTCACAGCTTAATAGCATTCAAATCTGAAAGCCTGCACCCATATTCTTTTGCAATCAGACTCAGTGTGCGACCCTCAAAACATTTTTCCAAAGTCATACCACTAACATTCCATAACACAGTAAGTTTTTCTTTAAAAAAAATAAATCAATTCTATTACAGGTAATTAACCCACTAGTACATTTTTAAATGTTTGATTTGTGAAAATCCATCACCCTGCCACAGATTAAGTCTTGTTTATTAGAATTATCACATTGAATTGCTCCCTGACCTTGAAAGCCAAAACTAGAAAGAAATAATGTTGCTGGTGAAAAAAATGTGCCTGCCTCTATTTATACGAACCTTTGCAAAGTCCTTAGAACACAGCCACCACAAATATAAGACCAGTTGCTCCAGTTTATAATTATAAATAAAAGATATACAAATGAGGAGGTTAGATGGTATTCATATTCTTAAAAGAATTATTGAATAAAGAACATAACATTGAAAAATCATGCAAGGGTAATATGAAAGCTGAATATGTAGCTATGTAAAAAGATTCTGGTAAGACTACCAATGCATACTTTAATATTCAAACCGACAAATAAGTACATAGATATAATATATAAGAATTCTCAGCAAAAATATTGAAACATAGAAATTTGATTCCATTGGATAGTTTGGGGTCATAGTAATGTTACACCCTGTAAAACCAGCATGTATTGGAAAACCCAGCCTAAATAAGAATGGATTTTTTAATATATCTCTGATCTCTTTGTTCATGGTATTTTTTTTTCCAATTTCCACTGTGCTGGTTACCATAATTTCAGGGTTATCTTTTCAGTTTGAATACATGTCAACAGGACAATTTTTAACAAAGAAAAAGGAAGAATGTGCAGTCTCACCTCACATTCCTGTTCTCTTGCAGAAAAGGATTCACTGTCTCCCTCTGTATCCGTTTCAGAATCCTCTTCCAAATTTATCACGCACGAATAAGGACATTGCTCAGGTTGTTGTTCTGGAATACAGTCTCCACTATTAACTTCAGTAGTGCCTTCAGTACTGAGATTACTGATGAAGGGACAGGTGACAGAGCTCAGTGTTGTAAAAGTTCTTGGAGGGCCATTATCTGGACTGTCCGTGATTCTGATTCCTAACCATGGACATTCAGTTTTCTTTTCTGAACAGCTTTGTTCTGAAAATTCTTTTGGCAATGTAGGAGATAAGTTTATTTGATATGCTGTATCTGTGTTGTAAACATCACTCCAAAATCCCTTTGCTAATTGTTCTGCTATCTCTCTCTCCACACTGCTTCGATGGCTAGGTGATGTACTGTTCACATTTCCTTGCTCGTACGAATTAGATTTTGGAGTTGGGTCCTCAGCAGTGTTTTCACTTATTGGTTTGCAATTTTCAGCTCCCACAGCGATGGCATTTTTTTCAACCATTGTATTGCTCTGCATACCACTTAAAGTTAAATTGCAGTATTGATCATATGCATTTAAGAAAGAAGCAGAATAAAGTCCATGAGTAGCCACAGAAGAATTATGGTGGACAAAATGAGAATCTGTCTTTTCTGCTAAACATTCAGCACTCTTAACTGGAGGGGCCATTTCATTTGTGAAGTCTTCTTTTCCATTTTCTTCCATTGCTACCTGAGTATCTTCACATTTTGCGTCTGAATGCACAGCTGTACATTCAAGAGGTTTTTGTATAGCACCAGTAATATTTAATTCAGCCTGATGAATAGTAGTACCAGATGTTACCTGAATTTCATTAATACCAGGACTGGATTCTAAAAGAGGGACTTTATCATTCTCCAAAGCTTTTTTAAATTTCCTGTATTTGGGGCAGAGGGACTCTACATTAAAAAACTGATCCTTTTCAGATACAGGATCATGGATTTGATTAGAACTATCTTGCAGTAGGGACACTGCTGGATTTTGTTCAGTACCACATGCTTTCAGCTGAGAATTTTTAGCACATTCATTTTGCATGATTTCATCCTCCTCATCAATTTCTAAATCTCTAGCATCAACACTTCCCATTTTACTGTACTGTTTCTGACAACTTGATTTACAACATTTTGGTTTTGGGTATTCCTGCTGTCCTGATTTATGATCCAGAAACTTGAATTTAAGGAACTGAAAACAAGATTCTTCGATGTCATGTATTCCCAAGAACTCAGCACATTTGCAAACTTCAGCCACATTGTCCTTATCCAAAATAAGTTTGGAAGTATAAGCGAATTGAAGTAAAGGTTCAAATCCTTTCAGTGTAACCTGTTCAGTTGAAGAAAAGACAAATAATTATTATGAAAATAATAAAAGATTGTGTCAGAATATGTGCACATGTAAAAAGATGGAACACACACACACACACACCACACACTATAATACAATATATTAATATTAAAACTGTCCAGAAATAAGGATAGGTTTGTTATTTCTTGGCCTGTTTCGTATAAGCTTAAATATAGCTAAAAATCCTCTTTTATATTGCAGAACTGACCTACGCTTATTTCTGGCCAATATTAGTATAGAGAAATCTAAGAAAGTAATCAGACACCAAAGCTTACAACAAAACAAGTGATACATTTTTTTTATAGATTATTCCAATTAGAGATTCTTCTACTCTGACCTGGAGGATGAGTATGTTAAAAACACTGTACGATTCCATAGCTAAAAATTTTGGTTATAATATAATGTATAAACAATAATAAAATATGTCAATGAGTAGACTGTAATTTACATTGAATTATAATTTAAAAGAAAACTTTTATAAAATAAAGCATTACTACCCAATTCCTGATAAACTGTCAAAGATATGCAAAGCTATTTCAAATGTTTGTTATATAGTTTAATTATAAAGAACATACTTTTTATCATCTTTGGTGGACTTGTGACAAAGCAAAAAAACATTCTGGATTAATTCAGAAGGTTTTTAAAACATATATAAATTTTCCACCATGGAAAATGGATGGAAAAACTGATAAAGTGGCAGAGATGGGAAAATTAATTGCATTAATTAAAGAAAAGAATGTATCTAGTTTTATTTCTACTTGGAAACCACTTCTGGACTTCATGCTAAAAACAAGGGGGAAAGGAAACTTTGATTTTGGAGTTTGATGATTAGTTTGTTGTTATAGAAATAGGCTGGTATTTAGTAAATATACTGTATATATAGTAAAAATTTAAGATTGTATCTGTACTGCACTGAAAAAAATGGAAGGTTCTGCTTTTATTCCTCCTACCTTGCACCTCCTTCTCCTTTCTTTTTCCTTCCCTTATTATCTTTGTTTCTATTTATCTCTGTATATGAAAGCGAAATACCACTCACGCAGGATCACAAAATCTCCAAAACCGTATGTTCCTCTTGGCTTCTAGGTGCTTGCTAAGAAAGGATTTTGCAAAATGACCATCAGAGCATTAGTATTTCGTATATTATTTTTAACACACTCTGATGCTAAGGAGTTCTATTCCCCCTCCCCACCTGAAAATAAATCTGTTCCAACAGCAACTTGCCTCACATTCTGTTACCTCAGTTTAAACTGGCAGATGCTGTACATTACCCTGTGGAATTCTTGCATACCCTCAACCCATCAGGATTACCAGTTCATGTCCTCTACCTTAAGATTGGTGCTCCAATCCTGCTGTTATGTAATCTAACCCCTCCAAATCTGTGCAATGGCACCAGGATTCAGGGGAAGACTCTGTACAAACACGTAACTGAAGCTACAATTTTCACAGGTGTCAATCAAGGAGAAACTGTTTTTATACCCCGAATTCCTCTGATCCCATCAGACTACCACTTTGAGTTCAAACGTCTACAATTTCCTGTTAAGGTGTACTATGCCATCACCATCAATAAGGCACAGGGACAGACTTTGAAAGTGGCTAGTGTGCATTTGATGATTGATTGTTTCTCCCATGGCCAGTTGTATGTGGCGTGCTCCAGAATCAATTCACCTGAGAACCTGGTCATTCTCCAGCCAGAGAAAACCAGGAATGTTGTTTACAAGGAGGTCCTGAGTAATTCATCTGAGGGATGAATTGAAAGTCTATGCTATGCAAGTAATTATCCCGGTTACATAGACAAAAAAGCCAGGGTTGCTGGTAGGATTAAAGGGCTTAAGCCCATCTATTTTACTATTATCCCTTATATGTTTCAATCACCAACCATCACTGAGCCAATGGATTGTGAACCAAATTTCTCCTGTATAGCCTGAAGTTTCATCACGAAGCACGGTATCCAGCTAGTATGTTATATAATAAACTCTAATAAAAATACATATACACAAAACAAGGTACTTCTACTAAAAAAAATCACTGCACTTGTTTCAAGGATCTTTAGAATAATTTGCCAAAAAAATATATTCAAAAGTCTTTCTAAAGCCAATATAGAATAAACATTCAAATGACATTTCAAGTTTGCTTCTACACTAGGTTCCTCCACAACATATGGAGGAGAGCTGAGTAAACTTTTATTTGGAAAAGATTTTATAAGTGCAGAACACAATTAACTGTATTTCAAATACATAGATTGCACAATCAAAACCCAAAATCAACTGGAGCCTATGTATTTTGGATTATATATTAATTTCAAAATACCAGCCACGGATATGCAAAATAAGATTAAAATGGAAACTCTGAGCCAACTCAGACTTTTAAATACAAGTAGTCCTCCAGTTATGAACATAATTGGGACCAGAACTTCTGTTGCTAAGCAAGGCAGTTGATAAGTGAGTCACCCCAGATTTTATTATCTCTTTTGCCACACTTGTTAAGCAGATCACCATTTTAAGTGAATCATATGGTTGTTAAGCAAGCCTGGCTTCCCTCATTGAATTTGCTTGTCAGAAGCCAGCTGGGAAGATTTCAAATGGCAATCACATGATACCAGGACACTGCAACTGTTGTGAATATATGCTGGTTGCCAAGTGCCTAATTTTGATCATGACTGCAATGGTTGTAAGTGTAAGGACCAATTTTCAGTGCAGTTGTGATTTTGAACGGTCACTAAATGAATGGTTGTAAGTCAAGGACTACATGTAGTTTAGAAAGCCTGGCCTAAAATATCATGTTTATTTTAAGTTTCTACTTAAAACTCCATACAAAATATTTATTCAAAGTTAGGTTTTGCTATTTAATCCAGTCCTTTAAGATCTACTAAGAGCTGTTATGGAGTCTATACAATTACACATTAAAACAACTTGTTCTTTCCTAACAGAAATTATAAGTGAAACAGAAATACTCAGGCATTAACACCAATAGTCCTCATCCATTTTCTTATTAAGAAAAAAATAGTCATTCCAAATATTTCACTGAGGGAACAGAAAGTAGTTTAATTATTACTTTTCTAAACATTGAAAATCCATAAAAGTCAGTGATGAACCTTTTCAGCACCAAGTGCCGAAAATGCCTGCACACGCGCATGCCCCAACTGTGCTCTCTCGTGCGCATACGCAGCGGAGACCAAAGACCAGCGGGTGGTGAGCTGGGCAATGACACATGCCCACCTCGGGCACACGAGCCATAGGTTCGCCACCCCTGCCATATGTGATTAAGAATAACAGCTCATCTGGCACAGTACTGTCCATATAATTATGATTATATTTCAGAAGACAAATAAATAGATTCATACATGGCACTCTAAAGTTTTCCCACAAGCACAATCTGTGAGATAAGTTGGGCTAAGAATGTAAGTTTCATGATTGAAGGTAATCCTATTATCCCAATCCTTTATATAAGAAATGTTGGTATATAAACAGCTGTAGAACATAGGATGTATGTACTGGTATATAATTGGAGTTTAGTAATGAGTTAAAAAATAGGCCATAAATCATCAAAAAGCAGGCTAAATTGCGCCCTGAAGATTTATATAATTTTTTGTACCCGTATTTATCGCATTTCATGTCAGAGACATGGAAATGCACTGCAATAAAGTAATATGCTTTGAACTGGTTATATGTTTGATAAACAGCAATCCTAAAAATAGTTAAAACCACCCGATTATTTGATCATCTTATGAAAGTTGCTAGTGCTGATACCAGGACAAGTAAGAGATTGAACAGACTGTTACATAACAATTGAATGCACATTTCCCTTCCATATTTAACTGGAAGGCTTTTAAAACCAAATCATATCTTAGATCCCCCGTTTCCTATGTGAGCCCCAACCCACCCATTTGGCCTTCTGAAACTTCAGCTCTGCCAATTGGCCTGGGACCCCAATAGGGACGTAGCGCAAAAGAGGTAATGGACTGAAATAGTCTACCTCCATTCCCTGTATATCTTGCTCCTTTCTTTCCTAACTTTTCTGATGTTTAGTACATTTTTAACACTAATATTATTTTAATATTTTATCTTGTTTTTACTTGGTTATAAGCTACCTAGTTGCTCCTTGGCAAGATTGGTGTCATAGAAATTTAATAAATAAATCTCAGCTTTAATGTACATGGGCAATTTTTTTTCTTAATTGAAAATAGTTGCTAGAATTCCTGTATCTTTATCTCATGTATTAGAAAAATAATCTTACTAAAGAAAACTCTGAAAATTATGTTTGGAAGACAGCTACTTTTTGATTTAGGCTGCTGCCAAAATGCCTTTAATAAGACAAACATTTATTGCTGGTGATATTGTAGCACTTAGTCATTTATTACAATGATACCTCATCTTTTAAAACTGTAACTCATAGTTTTATCTACAATGCTTTAAGAATTGTGTATACGTGTGTTAAGAGTGGGGGGATGGAGGAGAGAGAAAGAGAGAGAGAGAAATACATTCA
>JAEANM010005799.1:0-19207 GCA_017656035.1 Myanophis thanlyinensis
AAATAAATTTTGATTATTATTTTTTTAAATGGTTTTATTAAGAACAACTCTTTTGCATTTCAAAGCTGTGTGATTTTGTATTCACGATATGTAATAAGGTTTCTAGTTTTGTTGCTGTCTTCTATAATATGGGTTATTTTTCCTTAGTCTTTCCTCATTGTTACTGTTTCTTTGGGGCCATGAAAAGAATTGGAAAAAAAATTGACTACTTCTTCTAGGAAACTTCTTTTTTATATGCAGTGGGCTTCCAGGGTGAATAAAGAGATGGATGAGATCTGCCTTCACTCTGAACCAGATAGTTAATTTCTCCTGATAATGAATGTGACATTTTAAGAAAGATAAAGACAGTTCCCACTTTTTTGCCAATTAGAAAAGACAGCAGAAGCTCAGAGGTTGAATTATAGGTGTATGCAAAATGGATAGGTCTTTATGAGGAACAAGGTGGCCTGTGGGATTTGATGAGATCACTACATTCTGCAAACACTGTAGTTTTATATACTTCGTGTAGTGCACTTTTAATTAGATGATTATGAAAAGGGCACACTGCTTTATGATGCATTAACCTTCTTGACAATTATATACACAAGAGGAGCAAAGATCTCAAGGATAATCTTGATGAAGACATGCCACTGCAGAGAGGAAGGAGGAAGTCACTAGTGCCATTCTGCCTTAAGCAAGCAGCAGGAGATGAGTCAAGCATGGAGCCTTTAAAGCTAACAAACACATTTCAGCATATTTTATGTAGTCTCCAGAGTAATTTCTCACCAACTTTCTTCATGCTATTGCAGGAATGTCTAAGTACAGAAAAAACAGAGGCATCAATTTAGTATTAAAAGAGAGACTATGAGCCACAAATGGTTGTAGCATTTAGTTCAGAGGAAGGTTAGCAGTGGGAAAATCATCACTCCAATGTTTCCATCTCAGCCTCATAATCTGATATTCCTCAGAGTTTGGACAACTTCAGGTAAATGTGTGGTTTGAGTAGAAGAACTCTATCATTAAATAAAAAGGTAATGAATTATCAAATTGAACTTAGTTCTTAGTGAGTACTTGGACATAACAAAACAATTGTCTTATCAATAAATAAGTGGTTTGCCATCGCCTCCTTGCTTTTCTTTAAAAAAAAAACAAACCTTGTCAATCCTTGGTTTTCTTAGTGGTCTCCATGGAAATATTTACCAGGTCCAACCATATTTAATACTTCAAGATCAGCCAAGCTATAATCTATATGGATTTATTATAACTATTTTTATTTGATACTCCCATTAAGCAACCAGTGCTTTTTTCATGCTTGACACTGGAAATATACATTAAAGGAAATTCTTCCCTTTTTATATAAAAAGTATGATTGTATTAAATTTCAGTAACATGAATTAAAAGTACACAAACAAGGAAAAAGAAAACCAATAAAGATAAAAGTGCAAAAAAGAGAAGAAAATATATAAAAATACAACCTGCTCTAATTCTAAAATTAACAATATATTATTTCTATAATTCCATATAATTCCAATCATCAAATCCCAAAATCAAAATACATTTCTCTTAGTTTCTTGCAAAAAGTCCCAAAATAGATTCATCAGTGTGTCTTAAAATAGAACATACCTCTCATTCCACCCCTCATCCCATTTTTCAAAAACTCATCTTTAAATCTTTAAAAAAATTATTAATCAGCAAAGATCTAGTAAAAATTACCAAAATACTTAATCACATAAATACATAGACCCACTTTCATTTAGTCAATATTCCCCTCATCCTTCCCTTAACAATTAGACATTGGAGCGCGGCAGAGACGGGCGGCAGGCGCTTCGCGAGGCAGTTGTCTTGGAGGCGGCAGGATGAGCAAAGCGCACCCGCCGGAGCTGAAGAAGTTTATGGACAAGAAGCTGTCATTAAAACTAAATGGAGGTCGGCACGTTCAAGGGATATTAAGAGGTTTTGATCCATTCATGAATTTGGTGATAGATGAGTGTGTGGAAATGGCACCTGGTGGACAACAGAACAACATAGGGATGGTGGTAATACGAGGAAACAGCATCATTATGCTAGAAGCCCTGGAATGAGTATAAAAAAATGAAGTACTGGCTCTTACTGCAGTGTGGGCAATTTTTATTGTTGGTTCTACAGGATCATTCCATGTTTACATTTAAAAATAAATAAATTCTTAAAAAGTTGGTATAACTTGCTTCACAAAAAAACAAAAAAAAAAAGAACAATTAGACATTATAAAAAGGAAATTAAAAAAAAAACATATTAAACTTTACCCCAAAAATAATCATTCCCTATATAGATATCAAAAAATAATCAATTTCAGGTACTCTTTGACTTACAATCATAACTGACCCCATAATTATGATCATAAATCAGGATGGTACAGTGAAGTGAATCACCACAAAACTGGACCCAATTTTACAACCTGTTTTGTGGTGGTCATTAAGTGAACACTGCATCTATTAAGCAAGCCCATTGTTTGTGATAGGGAAGTTTTTGCCCTACACATATTCAAGTTACCTCTTCACAAGAGCCTTAAAAGATGCATATAGTTGATTATGGTTTGTGCAAGATTTATTTATTTATTTGTTTATTTATCACATTTATATACCGCCCCATCTCCGCAAGGACTCGTCATCTGTCAGGGAAGACATTCAAATTTCTTCCAACTAAATCGCCTTTAGGTGATTTGGTCAAAGAAAATGCATAATCATGAAAGTAGAAGCAAATACAAACAGCCATTGTAATGTAGATACAATTTAATTGATTGATAGCATGCCATTAATTTGGTGTTAACTCTTAGCAACCAAAAATAAAGCAGTAATTTTTTTAATGCCTCATTTAGTCTGAAGTGAATTTAATGAGGATCTTAAGGTACATAAAAGTTCACTGAGTTTATTTAAGCTCACACAGACCTCCAAACAGAAGGGTCATTGTTATTGGAGGGGGGCACAGTCCCTCACTCAAATGAATTGCAATAGCTCGTATCTGCTTCCTATCTGAAAAATCCACATTTATTTTATTTTTCCTTCCACTTGGCTAGTGTGGCCGCCTGAACTGAGATAAATGTAAATAACAACCTTAGCATAAGCATACAGTCAGAGGATAGAAAGATTCATGGGGATATAGAAATGAAAACCCGCCCTTTAATCAATTAAATTGACATCCATGTCTACATCAGTATTTAATAATAGGGTCGATATTGTGCTTAAGGCTGACAAAAAAATACAGAAATGAGGGAAAGAAAATACAGAAACGAGGGAAAGGGACAAATGACAGTTTAATTATTACTTTTTAAACCAGATTTGAACTTTCAAAGAGGAAAACCAGTCCTCAGCCATAATTTAGGTGGTAAACATTTCAAGTTGGAAATCATTTTGATAAAGGACAATAAGCAAATTATAGTAAAGACTTAAATCTTTTTTATTTGGTAATGCATTTGCTAGAAAACATGTAATTTCTATATAAATATATGCATGAATATGCTTTGTGTGTATATGTATGTGTGGTTATATCTATTTCTCAATCTTCTATCTTTCTATCATACTTAAATAAAGTCCGTGGTGAATAAAGACAAATATACATATAGAACAATGTTGTAAGATCCAATCTGACTCAGTCACCAGGATTAGAGGTTTATTCTTCCAAGCTTTCAGACTCATGCTGAACTCCATTCTCGGAACATCTCACTCTCCAGAATATGTGCACTGGGTTGTTCTATGAGTAGTGTCTATGTGGTCCTGATTGTGTGTGGCTGTTAGTTGTTAACTGGGGTGTTGATGGCTAGCTATTAAGTCATTGATTTTTTTTTATGTTGCCATGCCCTCAACTCCTAAGAACCTAGTAGCATGATGATAAATCAGTACTCCTTTTGACTATCAAGGGGATCATTTTCCAAGCTTCAATCACTTCTTCAGCTATTTTTGTTCCTGCTCAGCCAACAATCTTAGTAGCTGCAAAACTGAATACATATCTTTGTTCATTGCAATGTGAGACTATCAATGAGTTTGGGTCTCCTCGTCTGACTGCTCATTTGTGTCTTGCAGTCTGGTGGTTAACTTCCTCCCCATTTTTCCTATAGAGACAGGAGCAATCCATGCAGGGGATTTGGTAAATTACATTAGAGGTTTCCCCCACCTCTATTCAGATTGGATCCTGAAATCTGCAGCACATATCATAGCATATTGTATCATATCTTCCAGAGTTTCTGGGAGTCAGGCAGTGTATACATTTAATATATTATTATCATATACACAATGTTGTAAAACCACAACTGCCATGTTTTAGCTGATGTTGGCCGTCATTTGCATCAAATTCTCCCAAGAACCTAGAGCAGTGGTGGCAAACCTATGGAACGCGTGCTGGAAACAGCATGCCAAACCGTCCCATGAGCTTTCTGGCATGGCAAACCATCCCGCGTGCCCCACGCAGCCCTATTGGCTCTGCAGCCCATTCTTGCGCTCCAGCACATACAGCCCCCGCAGCCTGTTCTTGCGCTCCAGCACGTGCTAGCCAGCTGGCTTTTGCCATGTGGGAGCACTAAAACCCAGAAGCGCAGTGTCCCAGCACGTATGCATGCTCTGAGAGCTGAATGTCCGGTTTCCAATATGTGCATGTGCGCTACCCAGATGTTTGTTGCATGTGCATGCACACCATGCTGGGATGCTGCACTTCTGGGTTTTGTCGCTCCCACGCAGCAAAAGCCAGCTAGCTAACGCGCAATGGAACACAAGAATGGGCTGCAGGGGCTGCACACAAGGAGTGCGAGAATGGGCTGCAGAGCCAGCAGGGCTGTGCAAGGTTCATGGGACAGTTTGGCATGCCTTTCTGGCAGGAAGGACAACACCTGATGACATAAAAGGTTTGCCACCACTGACCTAGAGTGTCATAAGCTACGGGTATAGTATAAGTGTGTCCAAGCAAGGTGGCCTTGTATAATTAACAGATGGGAATTTACAGTATTATGGATAGTTGCACAGTGAGGGAGATGTTTAAATTGGATTTGGCATTTTTATCCACATATAGAACCATTTTAAAATTATTTTCAAGCTTTAAAATATCCCCAAACTCACCCTCAGCATGGATAGTGAGTTGAACATAGAATGTGCTGCCCATCCTGATAGTAAACAAATATCAGACCTGCTTATATCAAACAGAGAGATTCAAATAGTATGGAAGTAATGTTTATTTACTGATTCATATCTTGTTTGCTGTTTGTTTTTCTCAGGCAACCTAAAGTCCTTGGAAAGTTTATAAGTAATTTAGATAACTAACTTCAACTTGAAGTTCTTCTAATCATAATTACTCTGCCCTCTGTTCAATTTAATTTGTGTTTCCAGTCCACAGGTGCATGAATCACGGTCAATAATCCTCCCAGCTGAGAGTGTTATTGCTGTTTGCTAAATAAAAATGAAAACAAACAGCAAAGCTATAAATCAGAGCATAGCAATTGCATTGACTTGTAGTAGAGCATAAGTGCAAAGCCAAATTTAATATATGTAAGTTTCATCCAACTCCATCTCTAGGAAAACAATGCATTGCTATTCAAATTATTTCAGAATTACCCAAATGCACATCAAGCCATGGGAGTTGGACCTTAGTGTAGTATTGTAACCAATTATTGTGGCTTTATTAGGATCAAAGAGTTTTTGTTCATTGTGGGTGACATGTTTATAAGTCAACATCCCAATCCAAATAATTCATACTTGAAAAGGATTTCTGTAGAATTCATAGACCATGGAAATCCATGGAGTTGCAGGTACAGCTGGGTTCTCTGATTGGGCAATTCTATTTCCCAAGTTCTCAGTTATAAAGAAAACTAAAGTGCTTGGTTAAGTACTGCAATGAATTCAAATTCAAATTCAAATTTTATTTGTCACATGCACAATCATACATATGCATAATCATACAATATGCAGTGAAATGCTATATATTTGGATTTTTTTTTACTAAGTTGGACTCTCTTATTGATATATAAATATATATTTTTAAAAACAGATTGTGAAGAAATATAATTCATTAAAGTAATATATTATAAAATCATGGAAGTCACTTTTTGAAATTTTGTAAAGTTGGGAGAGAAAAAAAGAGAGAGGGAAGCAAGAAGAGAGAAAGAGGGAGAAGGATGTTTGGAGTGGGAAAAAATAGTGTTATTCTAAAAATTATCCTGATTATTATTTTTTACTGACATTCACAATCAAGGAAAGTAAGTGAAGATTTATAAATGTTCCAGGGTTTTCACACGTTCAACTTTGTTGTGTGTTCTAATTCATACCTCCAAGTGCATGCACTTGTAGCTTTCCTACAAGTAGAAATTTATACCTTTGTGGGTTGGAAAGCATAAAGAGCAAGTAATGGAAATGCTGCTACATTTCCCTTCCCAAGGCTTCACCCTGGTGCACTTGTAAAATGTACACAGCCCCAATCATACTTCCCAAAAGCGTTTCAGCAATGGCTTAACCTTCAAAGTTGAGCTGAAAGATAATAAGGCTATCATATGAACAGTGGAAGTCCCAGTGACTTTCACCTTAAATTATAGCAATTGCTTTATAATTGACCCTGTAAGAGAGCTAATACCTGCCCAATATGATGAAAGGACAGCAATGTTTCACCTTGGCCCTTATCGTCATCTAGCAGCAGGGAATACCATCAAATTGCATGCAGCAGTGGAAGGAATGTGAAGGCAAGCTGTTCCATCAGTCCTGCCATTTCATTAGGCTACCTGAATTGTTTCAATCTTAGCTATTTCAGATTAAAAAAAAACCCTGTAATTTAAACAACCATATCCAAACTTGCTTCCCCTGCATTTTGCCCATCATCGTGATATTTCTTGTACATCATTCCATTTATTTTATAAGCCCCTAGAGAGGTCCCATTTTGGCAGAGAGTAAGGTAACAATGCTTTGAATAAAAAGGAAAGAGAAAATAGTATTTATAAAAGAAATATTACTTTAAAATGGACCAAAGCATGCCTACTTGCAAAGTGTTGATGCTAAAAATCTAAAACCCAAATCTCCAGAGTGTCTCAGGTGTACGCACTAAAAACAACTGTTGATTGTTTTGTTATGTTTTCTGGACATGCATAATTCTTCTTTTCCCTTGGTTTTCCCCCCACCCAACCCTTCAAATTAATTCTAAGATACCCTGAGGTATCTGGAATTAGGTGGCTTCTAAAACTAAATAAATAAAAGTGCCTTTGAAGCTAGCAGGCTAACTGCTCCCCATAATTTTAACTTGTTAGATTAGTTATTTAAACATCCTATGTTTAACATCTTATCAAAACAAACAAAAGAGAAACTACCAGCTGAAGCATAATCTGCATTTCTACCACTGTTTGTGGCCACCATATAAGACCCCATTTAAGAAATTAATAAGCTGGAGAGTACAACCACATTTAGATATATGCACACCTGCCCAGCATAAGGATGAGAGGGAGTGGCCTACATGGTAGAGAGCAGGTAGACCTGGCTCCCTAGGGGACAGTGGAGAGCAACTGAATCTTTTGCCTCTGGTAAATGGCTATTCTGTGGTAGGCCATACTTAACTCTGCTGTCTTCCTCTAATGTGATCTCAAACAGGGGTATGTGAATCCAAAATCCAAAGTAAGGATCCATTCTGTTTGGCTGATAAATAGCATTATTCTCTGCTTACCCATAAGAACAAGCAATTTCACCACCAAGTAGCCAAAAGTGATTGATCAGTGGTAGATTAGGTGTGAGACTGTAAAGCCAGAAAAGAAGGGAGATGTGTGTAATAAAGGTACACATCAAGGAAAGCCAAGCCAGTTGTTTTATAGAAAAGGAAAGATTGGCATAAAACATAAAACATAGGATGAGAAATTAGATTAGATTAGATTAAATTAGATTGGAATTCTTTATTGGGCAAGTGTGATTGGACACACAAGGAATTTGTCTTTGGTTCATATGCTCTCAATGTACATAAAAGGAAAAGGTACATTCATAAGGAATCATAAGATACAAAACTTAATGATAATTATAGAGTACAAATAAGCAATCAAATCATACTAGGAAACAATAATCAGTATAAATTGTAAGGATACAAGCAAGTTATAGTCATAGTGGGAGGGAATGGGTGATGAAACGATGAGAAGAAGAATAGTAGTGCAGACTAAATAAGTAGTTGACAGTGTTGAGGGACTTATTTGTTTAGCAGAGTGATGGCATTTGGAAAAAAAAAACAATGTTCTTGAGTCTGGTTGGGCCTATGTCCTGTGACTGAGAGGAAATTTACACTGGCCAGGATTTTCTAGTGCTCATACAAATGACACTGTGCCTCAGATTTACCTATAATTTGTTACATATAGTTCAGGATTTCTACGTTACTGATTTTTTACTTAAGAGTACTCTTTGGTGGCTGCCATGAATATATATTCTTACAAGTGAAACCATAGTATTGGGAAAAGAGCTCCTCGGAGCTCCCATATTACACCTCTCCTCTGCGAACTGCATTGGCTCCCTGTGGCCTTCCAGGTGCGATTCAAGGTGTTGGTTATCACCTTTAAAGTGCTCCATGGCTTTGGACCTGGGTACTTATGGGACTGCCTGTTGCCACCATCAGCCTCCTGCCGACCTGTGCGTTCCCACAGGGCTGGCCTCCTTGGGTTCCACTGTCAGGATGGTGTTGCCTGACAGCCCCAACAGTTTGAGCCTTCTCTGTGGGGGCACCCTCCCTCTGGAACAAACTGCCCCCGGAGATCCGGATCATTACGGACCTACGGACCTTCTGGCACGCACTGAAGACCTTTCTGTTCCAACAAGCCGGTCTGGCCTAGTACCGTCGGTTGGGGATTTTAAATTGGTTTTTAATTTTTAGTATGTATTTTTAAATTGTTTTTAAATTTTAAATTTTAATTTGGTCGCCCTTGATTTAATTAATTTTAATTGGGTTTTTAAATTGTTCATTTGTATGTTTTTACCTGGCTGTGCACCTCCCCGAGTCCTTCGGGAGAGAGGGCAGTATAAAAATCCTGAAATAAATAAATAAATAAAATCATCTCCACTTTTCTGATGCATTCACTGATAACCTTCTTTTGACATCAGTGTGCTTGATGTTATCAGCCTGAAGAATGCCCATTTGTAATGATTATCTTCAAATTAATGATATTATTTCCATTTCAGTGTTCACTATTTCCGTCCTGTTGATGGTGAAGGTGGCACATATATCCAGTCCAAACTCCACTGGAATATCTTGGCTATATATTCAAACACTGTTAAGCAGTGATTTTATTTCCGATGGTGTTTTTTCATACAGCTTTAGATTATCTATGTAAAGGTGGGGAGGATAGCCTGACAGATGTTTTTTATGTTTGATAGCCATGGCCTGACTTGTTTAGTATTGTTGGCAGAGGAATCAATGCAATGACAAACAGTAGTGGTGACAGTGAGTCTCCTTGAAAGATTCCTTTCTTGATATTAACTTCTCCCAGTCTATAACCATTGACCAGCAACTGTGTTTTCCATTGTGCCATTGATCTTTGCACAAAGCTTCTGATATTTCTATTGACTCCTGTTATTTCCAGGTACTTGATTATCCAGTGATGCAGCAGGGATTCAAATGCCTTCTTGTAATCAATCCAAGTTACATTGAAGTTGGTCTTCCTCCTCTTGCAGTTTTCCACAATCATCTTGTCAATTAGAAGCAGATCATTTGTTCCTCTGCTGTTTGGGCAGTTCCCTTTCTGCTCAGATGGAAAGAGCTTGTTTTCAATTAGATGCTGTTGGACTGCACCAGCTATCACACCAGTTATCAATTTGAAAGTTATTTGTAAGCAGATATTTCGCTTGTAGTTGCCTGGTACTGGCCCCTTTGTTGGATCTTTCCTTATCAGGTAGGTTTTGCCAGATGTTAGCCAATCTTCAATTTCATCTCCATGCACTATGTTGTTAAACTGCTGGGCAATGAATGGGTGCAGACCAGTGAGATGTTTCAACAAAAAAACCATGTGGTTTATCTTCACGTGGTACTGACCAGTTCTTGATTTTTCTTGTCCTTTTTCTTGGAAATATTTCTGATTCAGCTAAAATTGGAGATTCTATTTGCAGTGTGCAATTCAAGCTTTGTGTTGACTGATTTTCTTAGCTATGGCTGTTTTTTGCTGCTTTATTATTTCCAGGGCTTCTTTGGTTTTCCTTTTCTTTAAGTGATACTTCTTGATCACATATTCTTTGGTCTTCTTTTTCTTCAGTGGCTTTTCTTTCATCTGTTCTAGCTTGCTTGCATCTGATGTTAACATACTGATCCTATTTTTCAACCTACACTTCAATTTTGGTGATGCACTATTTGGTTTTTTTTTTTTAATTTCTTTGTTGATTTTGCATCCAAATTATAACTGCTGCTGTGCTGTACATCAGTTGGTCCGTTTCATGCATTAGACTAGTGCTTGTTGGATATTACAGTATTGTCATCTTTTAATACTCATGAAATGGGCAGCTATAAAAACCTGATTGATAAATAAATAATACTTTACTAGTTGATTTTGTGTTCAATTCAGATATCCGTATCTGCTGTTTTGTGCTGTTCTGGTTCATCGGTTATTTTTCTTTCAGTTCCACTTGTTTTCAGTCAGAAGGCTTTGTTCTTTCTGAGAAGTATTATTTTGAAGAGTTATTGTTAGTTAGTTTAGGAGACATAAATAATTGCTGGTGCAAGAAAGTAGGGAAATTAACAAGATTTCTTTTCCTGTGCAAACAACCAACTTTTTCGGTTGACTTCAAATACCACTGATGGGTTAGATATTTGTTATGAATTCTAGATATAGAACTTCTGTAAGACTCTCCTATTACAGTAACTTTTCTAAGCAATTTGTTTGTCCTGAATTCTAGATATTAGTTCATCATTCTGTCATTACATATGAGTTTGCCATTTTATAAGATTGTGCCATTATATATAATTCTGGGCAATCACTTTGTGTTTGTACCCAAACTTCTTAGATAGATTCCCTATTCTGTAGGGTAAGCAAGAAAAGCAGAACAAAATATGTCTAGACGAGTGTAAGAAGGTACGTCTAGTGAAAAAAAGGAGTAGAGGTGACATAGTAGCAGTCTTCTAATATTTGAAAGGCTGCCACAAAGAAGAGAAGGTCAACTTATTTTTCAAAGCACCAGAAGGCAAGACAAGAAGCAATGGATAGAAACTAACCAAAGAGAGAAGCAACCTAGGGTTAAGAAGACATTTCCTGATAGTGAGAACAATCAACCTGTGGGACAGCCTGCCTCCAGAAGTTGTGGATGCTCCATCATTTGAGGCTTTTAAGAAGAGGTTGGATAGCCATTTGTCTGAAATGGTATAGGGTCTCCTACTTGAGCAGGGAGTTGGACTACAAGACCTCCAAGGTCCCTTCCAACTCTGATGTTCTATTTCAGTGTTCTAAAATAGAGTGCAGGGACAACTAAGTTCACTTTTGTGAAAGATAATAGGTTTATATTCTAGCTCCACTACACTTTTCTGTTTTTTTCCAGTTGAAATTATTTGTAGAATCAGATATTTCATTATTGTTGTTAGTTGTGAAGTTGTGTCCAACCCATCGTGATCCCATGGACAACATTACTCCAGACCTTCCTGTCCTCTACCATCCCCCGGAGTCCATTTAAGCTCATGCTGACTCCTTCAGTGACTCCATCCAGCCACCTCATTCTCTGCCGTCCCCTTCTTCTTTTGCCCTCAATCATTCCCAGCATTAGGCTCTTCTCCAGTGAGTCCTTCCTTCTCATTAAGTGGCCAAAATATTTGAGTTTCATCTTCAGGATCTGGCCTTCCAAAGAACAGTCACCGTTGATCTCCTCTAGGACTGACATGTTTGTTCGCCTTGCAGTCCAAGGGACTCACAGAAGTCTTCTTCAGCTCCATTTCATTATAGGCTGTGTTATTATTATTTTTTTAGAAAGCATTGCACTCAAATAGTAGCATTTAGGGACTATAGGAGAGAATAACTGATTAAATCACATTGTGGGGAAGAGATCAGATAGAGACTTTCTTTTATATTCTGATGGAATGAACAAGCAAGGAAGTAAAGAGGATGTTATACTGGTGGATTTGGAGCTGGAGAGCAGAGATGTGACAGAAAATACAGTCAATTCATTCCCTTCATTTTTTTAAAGCAGATATAGTTAACCCCCCTCCCTTTTCCAGGTTAACTGTGTTTGAACCTGGCAGATAAGGCTGAAAGAAAAGAACACAAATACTAGATGAACAGATAGAATCTGACTATATGGAATTTGAGGCCAATGATTCAGAAGGCAATGTTGTATTTGAACATTTAGGACTCTTCTCAAAACTTCAGGCTGGATCAGAAATAGGTATTCAGATGTCTCCTAAAACATTTCAGATGTTTCACCATGTTACTTTTTTTCTTTTTAATTACTTCAATTAAACTGAATTTGCTGCTGCTCCTTCCTAACAGCTCACAAAACAGTATACAATAAATAACAAAGAAATAAGATGAAATGAACAGAAGCTCTTTTAAAAAATTTGGTGAACTGAAGACCTATAGAAATTTTGGACAGCAATTCTTATAAGGCTTGATCTAGAAGTCCAGTAACTGGAAAATGTAAAAGTCCAAGTTCAAAAGCATCTGGAGAGTATCTGGTTGAATAACTTTATAAAAAAAAATATGAACAAAATCTTTAGTAGAACCTGAAAATTGTGCATATTTGAGTCATGCATCAAACCTTAGTGCATGTGCATCAAAATGAAGTTATTATCAATCAAAGAAAAATTAATAAATGATCTGTGAAATATTTCACGGAGAAACAGAATTCCATAATTTGGGAAATGGTGGAACTTGAAATGATCCTCCCACTAAGAATCTCATCAGACACTTATGAAAGCATAAGGGGTGTTAAGTTTTTGTTCTTGAACAGTTTAGGACATTCTCAGATAGGCTTAAAAACTAACCAGGACCGATATAAATTATCCCAGGTAGTACTAGAATATTTCATCAGAGTAACAGCATCCTTGCAGTTTCTTAACCCCCCTGTAAGAGTCAGTCTGACAAAGATAAGTGGGATATAAAAATATTGTTTGTAAGTGGCCCAGAGTCACTGACAATGCGTGGCTAAATAAATAAAGAAGTAGGTAGGTAAGTAAGTGTGGCAATGACCGCATTTACTTACCGCAGAAAAGTGTGTGGCTGGCATATTAGCAATGGCTATGTGATGATATTATTAGCCACGATTTCCACTTTCTTGGAGTATTCTCAACATATAGAGCAGAATCATAATCATAGGGCTGGAAGGGGAATTTGGAAGTCTTCTAATCCAATTTCCTGTCCAAGGTAGGAATTCTCATACCATTCTGGATAAATTGTCCAATCTTTTCTTATGTTTCAAAAGACATGACTGATTCTTCAAAAAGCATTACTTCACCTAAAGCAGGCTTTTAGGATAGTTTTCCTATATATCCAAAGCATCTTTGTATTATTTCACGCTGGGTGAATTGTTTCAGATTGCTTTCTATTTGTATGGATGTACAGTATGCTATATGGGAAAAGTCAGATTCTCTGTTTCTCGTATACAGGTGGCAGACCACAATATTTTTTTAAAAATTAAAAAGCTTAACAAACAAGTTGGACAAGAAACATCCAGCCAAATACAATGAAAGAAGAACCAGCAGGTGCCTATCATTCTCAGTTCCAAATCTCAAGTCTTATACTTTTTTCTGAAAATTGTTAAAAAAAACCAGAACCACAATCCAAATAGTTTTGGGAGTGTTTAATTTAGTTCTGAATCTTAATTTTGCTTTTTCCACAGAGGACCAAATTCTAAATTAATCCAAACAAGCTTGGTTTCATTTTTTGTCATAAGCTATGCCTATTGTCCCATAAGGTTCTGTATACAGACATTACTCCATCCAATTAAGATGTCACTTTTGAAATTACGGACTTATCTCCCTCACTTTGCTCTCTCCATCAGTGTCATGTTTCTGTTGGCATTAAACAAATGGATTTGAATGGCCAGACACAACAACATTAAGGGGTCTGTTACAAGAGGATAATGGTGTAAAAGTTATTTGTCTCTGGTTAATTGATAGTGTCAAGTGCCTATAATGTACCTGAGCAAGGTCAAGGGTGCATCGGGCACTAACCTTATAAACTAGATTGTTTCATCCATCTGAAAAGCAATGAGATATATGGTGGTTTGATTGCAGGAAACCTGCACTAAAACTCTTAAGTGGCATTATGGGGGCTCTTCTGAAGGGCGAAATGCTCTACAACTGCGCACACATGTTATGTGCTGTGCACATGCTACATTTTTGCCTTTTGTCTTGTATTAACAACCTTTTTTCTGCTTAGCATAATGATACAGACCAAGTTATCTTAAGATAAAGGTTCCCCTCACACATGTGTGCTAGTTGTTCCCAATTCTAGGGGGTGGTGCTCATCTCCATTTCTAAGCCAAAGAGCCAGCTCTGTCTGATTATTATTCCATGGTCATGTATCTAGCATGACTAAACGCCAAAGGTGCACAGAGCCACTGTTAACTTTCCCACCAAGGTGGTCCCTATTTTTCTACTTGCATTTTTACATGCTTTTGAACTGCAAGGTTGACAGAAGCTGGGGCAAGTAATCGGAGCTCACTCCATTATGCGGTGCTAGGAATTGGGGACGCAGTGGTTCAGTGGCTAAGATGCTGAGCTTGTCGATTAGAAAGGTCAGCAGTTTGACTGTTCGAATCCCTAGCGACGCTTAATGGAATGAGCTCCAGCTTCTGCCAACCTAGCAGTTCAAAAGCATGTGAAAAATGCAAGTAGAAAAATAGGGACCACCTTGGTGGGAAGGTAACAAGTCTCCATGCACCTTGGTGTTTAGTTATGCTTGCCACATGACCATGGAATTGTCATCAGCCAGTGCTGGCTCTTCGGCTTAGAAACAGAGATGAGCACCACCTCCTACATTGGGAATGACTAGCATGTATGTGTGAGGGGAATCTTTACTAAGTTATCTTAAGATGGGGGAATTTAATTTTCTTTAAAAGCTCAAGCAAGTTTTGCTGTTCATTTGATGAAAACTCTTCCATTTTGACAAAGTGAATGTACTGGTGGTCCTCGATTTACAACCACAATTGAGCCCCAAATTTACATTGCTAAGTGAAATTTGTTCAGTGAGCTTGCCCCATTTTACGACTTTTCTTGCCAAAATTGTTAAATGAATCATGCCATGTGTTAAGTTAATAACACGGTCATTAAGTGAACCTGGATTCTCCATTGATTTTGCTTGTCAGAAATTTGCAAAAGTGGATCATAAGACCCCAGGATACTGCAATCATCATAAATATGAAACAGTATGAAAAATGGTATGTCACATTTTTTCAGTGCTGTTGTAGCTTTGAACGATCACTAAATGAACCGTTGTAAGTCAAGCACTATCTGTATTTTGGCTTGCTTGTACATTTTATAGCCATCATTTTCATACAGCACCTAGGGACAGGAGAAAAAGTAAAGGGGGGAGGGGCAAGATATTTAAAAACCCTGATTAAGTCAATTTCCTTCCTTTTTCCAGATTTCCCCCCCCCCCAAGAAACAAAGTTGCAAACTTCAAATTGTAAAGCACACACAACATTTTGAAATGATGGCTATATGTAAGCAGCATTCGGAGTAGGTTTCTGTAGGTTCAGTGAAATTGGGTAGGCAGCAGAAAAGTATGCAAATCACATAGTTCCTAATTTTGCAGAGTTATCAATAAAAGACATATAGAATTGGAATAAGGCCTAAACACCATGATGGTGTCATCCAATCTGTGCTGATCAGCTTAGCACGAAAGCCTCCTTTTGAATGTCTGAATGGTAATTGTAATGCAAACATTGAAGCTAAGATTCACTCTCATATCCAATCTCTCAACAACAAGGCTCTTTTACTGTTCTATCTATCTTGGGGTTTTAAAAACCTTCCAGACTGAATTCAAAGTGTTGATTTCTATCATATTAAAGCACCTTTAAATTGCTTGGGGGGGGGGGGGCTATGCCTTTGAGACTTAAGCTCCAGAGATGCTCGAGCGCACAAATACATTGTTCATAAAGCTTTCCTTCTGGCGCTATTCTTCAGGAAAGCTACTGTTTCTGAAATTATAGTATTTGGGGAAATGGATGCTAATTAAGTTCTTAAAAAACACCAGAACTTTTTGCACTCACCAAGAAGATTGCGAGTTGCCAACATACGGACCATTTCTGACTCTGGTAATCTGTGGGCATTGTATGGTTTAAGTTGCATTCATTCATCCTCCCTTTTCCCATATGGACCTCAGGATAGCATAGGCAGGAATCTTGATTTGTTTCCCACTAAAGCAGTGATCAGACCCAAACTGACCTAACTTCAGAAAGGCCTGAAAGCCACAGGCTAAGCCAGGATCATTTTCCAGGAATTGGGGTTTCCTCTGCATCTTCAAAATATGGGCACGCTCCCTGTGAACAGTCTCAACTTTTACCATCAACACTGCTTCTTTTGAGAGGAAGGAAAAACATGGGAAGTCAAAGGCCAGGATTGTTTCATGCATGCCCCCTCTGGATTACTTCGTTTCTCTGTGTTGAAACCAATGTGCTGCATTAGGCTTCTTCTATCTTTTGCATGTCCACATCACCACAAAGGTTTGGGTTTTTTTTAAAGAAACCAAAGAGACTCACCACTCTTTCCCACAGGATAAAAACATGGTTAAATACTCGCTGTAAAAAAACCATTATGTGATGCGCTGGCCAAATGATACACTAATACTCTGGATGTAAGTGCTTTTTTGGCTGCTACTCAAAGGAGCAAAAATCACATCGTTTTCTAGTGATAAGATTACACAAAAGAAAGCAAAATATACAAACTGGGAGGGTGATAAATATTGTACGATAAATGGGGAGAAACCCAGGGTTCTTGTTTTTACACTCTGCACATTTTATGGTGGTTTTCTATAATTCGAGGCAATGGTGCCAATAACTTGTATTCTCTCTCCCCCCTCCCCGCCCAACAACCCAGTCTGAAAAAAAACTGACAAGAACAAGGTTTTGAAAGATTCCTTTTCTGGGACTTCTTTTGTCAGCTGTTTTATTCTCTTTCAAGTTTGCTTTGCAAAAGGAAGCAGAAGCCTGGACAGTAGAGTTGTGTCTTCTCTACAGATGCAAAAAAAAAAAAAAAAACCCTTCTCAAGTGCAGCTTTGCTGGGTCTGGTGGTGGAAGAGGAAGGGAACTACTCCAACACATCTGGAGGGCACTCTCTTGCTAGAGACCCAGTAAAGGAGGGAGGGAGGAGGGGAGCCAAGAAAAATTCCTTACTTATCTGTGAATTATTCTCACCAAAGAGTGAATTCCAATACTTGATCCAAGCTTGTTTCCCAGCTAACAAAAGAAGGCAACTGGCAGAAGTTTACAGACCACATTGCATGTCGTATTGGATGAGAGAAAGAGGCATTACAGAAAATTGGTCTGTGTCAGAAGCAAAACCTTCCTTCTCTCTTAAAATGTCATTTTGTTTGATTTACTTTTCCAAGGTTTTTTAAATATTGTTTTTGTTGCTGACAATCAAAATTGTATGAACAGCCAATTGGTTAGCAAAGACACTCAAATACTTTCTTCTTTTTTGTTATGGGCCACCTCTGAAAAGCATGCTAGCCAATCTTATAACCATGTACAGAATAAACCATGAAAGTCCAGATGTGATTCAGGAATCACACTTAGTAGGAAACAGGTTAAATGCAGCGTTGGCTGTTCCACTGGGAATGATGTTCCCAATAAAGGAGAATATTTGTAACTCAGAACTGAAATAAACATCATTATCTCTAGTGCTGATTGTGGTTACCTAGTATGAGTAATGAAACATCTGCAAGAAAACAACAAAGCTCACAGAACACCAGGGACCTTCAATGGTGCTACCTCCAAACCAATCAGTAGTCCAAGCAGAGAGGTGAATCACAAGTAAATAGTTTGTGTGCTGGGTAATCTCAAGGAGAATTGTATCCTGTGCAATGGATGTGGCAATTTGTCATCTCCAGATGTTGTTGAACATCCAGTAGTCCCAGCCACACATGAAGTGTGTTGGAAGTTTTCTAGATGCTCAATACAGGAATTCTGTTAGAGCAGTGTTTCTCAACCTTGGTGACTTTAAGATGTTTGGACTTCAACTCCCAGAATTCTGGACTGGATTGACAGCCATACGTCCAGATTACTCAGAACCTGTCATGGTCCTGCCATATCAACACCACACTGAAAAAGGCTCCGCAGCGTCTCTACCACCTCAGATGTCTGAGACTTTAAATCACCCCAAAGTACTCAGGAACTTCTACTCCTGAACTATAGAAAGCATTCTGATGGGAAACATCACAACCTGGTTTGGGAACAGCACCATGCAGGACAGACAAGCCCTACAGAGGGTGGCGCATTCAGCTGAGCATACCATCCAGACCAAACTCCCTGAACTGCACACCATCTACAACAAGCAATGCCTATCCACAGCCAGGAAGATAGTGAAAGACCACAGCCACCCCAATAATGGACTGTTCTCCATGGTGAGGTCAGGAAAGCACTTCCATTCCCTGAAAGCCAAAACAGAAGGACTGAAAAGAAACTTCTTCCCACAAGCAGTTCGATCTCTAAACCACTGCACATGAATGGACCTTGCAGTCATAACGGACATAGTATTTTGTCATTGTAACTGTATTTGTATTTTGTATTGTATCTGACATTGTATTATCCCCTATCCCTTATCCCTTATTCCCTCTCCTCTCTGTCCAACCTACTCTCCATACTTTCTACAGTCTACTCCCCTGGCTTTCCTAAATCCTAAGGTCAAGTGTGATCACCTAAGCATTTCACTACACACCATACTATGTATGACTGTGTACATGACAAATAAAATTTGAATTTGACATACAATATCCATAGTCAGATAACCTACAGGATGAAGTCAGAATCAGTTTATTTAATCATTAACATGTTTCTGTGCCACCATATTTTATATGCTGCCTATAGCTCCTGGTAATACAGTAATAATAACAAATATAAAACACTAAAACTAAACTTCCAAGCCAGTTTCCATAATTAATTGCAGGAGCTTGCCTCTTGTGGATTAAACTTCAGAGATTCAGAACTGCCTGGAAAATACAGCTTTAGCCTCTACCAAGGAGAACTAAAAGGTTTGTATAAGGCAATGTTTTTCAACCTTGGTGACTTTAAGATGTTTGGACTTCAACTCCCAGAATTCTGGGAGTTGAAGTCCAAACATCTTAAAGTC
>JAEANM010005800.1:0-19207 GCA_017656035.1 Myanophis thanlyinensis
ATATATAGGAAACTCAGTAGGGTTAAAAGTTAAATATTTACATCGAAAGATGATTTTATGTTTTGTATGTATGTATGGTTTTTTTGTGTTTTTTAAAGAATAAAATAAAATATATTTAAAAAAAGAGAGAGAGGGGGGGGGGGACAGCCAGAAACTGAAGTAGGCCCAAGTTGCAAACTCTCATCTCTTTATCTGGATACCAAAAAGCCATAATCAAATGAGAGACTTGATTAGCTAAATGTTTGCTTGTGCGTATTATTGAAAGATAAAGACACATTTGAGGCAAACATGATTTGGATGATTGCACCCATGTAGTTTCTTCATGGTGTTACAGAAATAAAGGCTATTACCTTCTTCTGGAACGTCTGGCTTCCCAGTCCTGTCAATGATCCTGGGATTCTGTATCGGGGTACCCAACCCCTAATCCATGGATGGCACCAGGCCGCAGCACACCAGCAACTGGGCCACACAAGCAAGTGAAGCCCCACCCATAAGATGCAGACAGCACTCAAAATCGCGCCCTCTGGTCCGTAGAAAAAATTTCTCCATGGAACCGGTCATTGGTGCCCCAATGGTTGGGGGCTGTTCTAAATGACTCAAGAACAGATCAAGGGCCAGTCTTGCTTTCCAGAACTGCCCAGCTTGGCTTGGTGCTGACACTGTGGAGATAGAAACATATCCTTAATATCCTAAGACTTGGATATTAAGACAAGAGATTTAAGGTTCTCTAACTGATGCTTAAATGCAACTTTCCTATTGGTTCTGATGATTGTGTTGCTCAAAAATTTGGATCAGCAACATCCCATGGGCCAGACATTCTTTATGAAAAGGCTTTTTAAAGGAGGCATTCTGCACATGAACACTTTTTTAGAGTATACGCTTTTCAGGGAGAGGAAATTTTTATTTGACCAGGTCTTTCCAACCTTTTATTTGAAATCCAAACGTATGACTCATCATCTTAGAATAGCTTCAGTAGTTTGGTTTGGTTTGGTTTGACTAGTTGAATATTTCTGCACATTTTATAACCCATTATAATCTTTCTTGTTAATAGTTGCATTTTATCCTTTGGCTGTTATTACAAGCTGTCCAGAGTACTGTTTGTTATTGGAAGGCATATCAATATTAATAGATAATAAATAAATAGGTAATGAATACTAAATAAATAAATCATGGCATTTATTTGATTCTTAAATTGCACATCAGGCTCCAACAGCAACAGCTGTGACAGGTCACAAGCTAACCTCCTAGATTTGGTTAATTCTGCCAAAGCACCGGGAAGATGGGGTGAGCATTTGATTGCCTCTCCTGGCTCACAAAGGGGGGGGGGGGAGGGAAAGGCAGCCAAAATTGGTGCACAGCTTTGTAACTTACAGCACAAAGGCTGCCCAGCACAGCAGGCCCAGATGTTCTCCTCTCAATCCAGTCTGAACATATTTGTTGTCTACTTAATGGAGACAGCTGTTTTTACCAAACAAAAGGAGGAAATGCAGAAATGTAGTCCCGGTTTTCAATGCAAGTGCAAAAAAAAAAAAAAGCTGGTGTTGTTTACAAAGAATGTGTGATGCATGCCTTAAGCTCTGCACCAAGAAGAAGCCACAGCCATGTGTCACCACATGCATGTGTGCCTTTTTCAGATGCTGCTGTGCAAGGAGAGGCATGTACTACAGTGGAATACCAGATTCTTCTTCCCATCTACCCAAATGCTGAACTGGAACTTATCTGTGTATTTATTTCTTCCACAAGCTCTGTGCTCTTGATCCCAATTCTGTCTCCAGCCCCTTGTTTCTTTAAAGCTATTGATTTCACTGGACCAAGACCAAGCCTATTGGTATGTTCACATTAATGACAGCTGGGGTTGAGTAGCAGGGAAGAAGGTGCAGTTAATCAAGTGCTCTTCAAGGCTCTTGAACAGTGTTTTCCTTCCACTAAATTGCTGACTCTTGCTGCATACATCTTCTATAGCAAAGGACACAGTCACCTCCTGCGGGGGAGCTCTCCTTTCCCGGCAGTAAAAAAACCGTCTTAGGCAGCTACCCGAAGAGACAAAACAGCATTTCTCACTACTAGACAGAGAAATCAACAGGGACTAGCTGCTCCGTTTTTTAGAAGTCTGTTTGCGCGTCAGGGGAGAGGAATCCTTTACAAGTGCTAGTACTACACAGTGTATCAAGAAATGGGTTGCTGATCAAGGGCTGGCTTTCGTGTCTGAATAAAAGAAGTGGAAAGAGATACTGGCATTGCTAGCACACACACACACACAAGAATGCAGTCATAGAATAAAATCCCCTTATTGGCCCAATTAATATTGCTTCTTTGCTGGTTGCAAGCTGAATTTCTTCTTAGGGAAGGGTATTTTTGTGTCTGACTATTTTTGTTTTTCTGGGAAGAGGAGATCTGAGAGGCATTTTTCTGGATTTCCTTTGCAACTGACGGTATGACTAGACCTCCCTTAAAAGGTATTACTAGCGCTAGAGCAAACAATACTTTTTCCAGACTGAGCCAGGACAAACATGAAGAGTGCGGGCTGAAGGGAATCCTGCGTGGAAACTTGAGAGCACCTTCTCACACGGTAGATTTACCTGGTGTATACTTTCAGTGTAAAAGCAACTGCTGCAGGTGTAATATTTGTACCTGGTATATTAAATCTAGAATGAGTCCCGATCAACAAAACCAGAACCGGCCTCAGTTCTACACAGTTCCACACTCCCTTGCCCTTCAGTTAAAACGAACACGGGCAGACCTTTCAAGCACGGTCACAGCACCGTCCGTTATTTCTTAGCCCTGCACCTCGCCCCTTGCAAATACCACTTCGCGATACCCGCTGGACATGTTAAAAGTGCCGGCTGGGCTTTGCTGGCTTCCCGACGGTGCGGATCTGGCTTTTTTTTTCTTTTTTTATTTTGTTGGCGAAGCGGCGGGGGAGCGAAGGTGGGGGTGGGGTGGGGGGTGGAAAAGGCGAGAAGGAACTTTGGCTTTAATTCAGACAAAAAGGAACCTTTGGAGTGAAGGAGTCAAAGGGAGCCTCTGGCAACACTCACGCAGTATCGCGGTCGCCTCCGACGCGCGCACAGCCACCCTTGCAATCTCAGCCCGGCACCTCTACAGCTCCGAGCCGCTTCCTCCTCCTCCTCCTCCTCCTCTTCCACCCGCACAGGCGTGCGCGCACACACAGGAACACACATATATACACACACACATGCGCCGCCGCCGCCGCCGCCTCCACTACCGCCACCCGGCGCTCTCTCGCAAGACTCCGGGGTAGCGCAGTCGGGCCCTGCCGCCCTCGCCTCGGACGCAGCGGCTCCCCCGCAGATCCTGCTGCCTCGCCGCCAAGCGCGATCGTCTCCCGCCGCTCGTCCCCGCCCCAAAGCAACGGCCTCTCTCGCCACGCCACCGGGGAGCCTCCATGTGTTTGGGGGAGAGGCAGCAGCCGCCGCCGCAGCAGCAGCAGCAGCAGCCGCTGGTCGCTGAGCCTCCCCGCCGGCTGCTTTCCGGCGATCGTCGCTTCTCTTGGCTTCCCGAGCGCGAAGGCGAGGCCAGCGGCAGCAGCGGCAGCAGCAGCAGCAAGAGGAGCAGCAGCAGCGGCAGCGGCGGCGGCGGGGGGCAAAGGATTCCCGCCGCCATCCCCCGCCCTCCAGCGGCAGGTGCCGCCTCAGCCGAGCAGCCTTCGCGCTCGCTTCTCCAGCCGCGTCTTCGCGCCTGCCTGCCGCCTTGCCTTCCCCGCCAACCCCGAACCGTTGAGCCGGCGAACCGCTGCCGCTGCCGTCGCCGCCGTCGCCGCCGCCGTTGAGCACTGAAAGCCGGACGGCCGCCACAACCGCCGCTGGCCTTGCATTCAGGTTTGGCTTGCTGGGTATGTTGGGGGTGGGGGGGGGGGTGGGGAGAAGAAAGGGGGAGGATCCCTCCGGCCCGGGTTAAAAGTGCAGCGGAGGATGGAGCCTGGCTGGAAGAAGGCAGGGAGGTGAGGAGAACGCCTGGGAGCAGATGTCCTCCGGACAATAGGCGGGGAAGGGAAGGGATGCTGGGTTTTAGATCTTTCCCAATTGGGGAGAATGTCCAGGCTGGCCAGAGACGCATCCTGAGCGCTTGTCTCCTTTCCATCTAGTGCGGCTTCCTCCCCTGCCCCCCCTCCCCACCCTTCTTCCTGCTCCGGCTCTAACCATGATGGACCTGAAGGTGGACGACGAGGAGGTGGAAAACGGACAGCCGGTCAGCATCGAGGCATTTGCCAGCAGTTCCACGCTGCACGGCCTGTCCCACATCTTTTCCTACGAGCGCCTGTCAATCAAGCGCATCTTCTGGACCCTGTGTTTCCTGGGCTCCTTGGCGGTGCTGGTCTTCGTCTGCAATGAGAGGATCCAGTACTACTTTCGCTACCCTCACGTCACCAAGCTGGATGAGGTGGCTGCCAGCCACATGACCTTCCCAGCCATCACCTTCTGCAACCTCAACGAGTTTCGCTTCAGCCGAGTGACCAAGAACGATCTGTACCACGCTGGGGAGCTCCTCGCCCTGCTCAATAGCAGGTGGGTCAAAGGATGGGGAGGGGGAAATATGCCCTCCCCATGCCCTGCGAGTGTGCAAAGCTAGAGGTCCCGAAGCATCTCTGGGATGGCGTGCAACAGTTGGTGCACTTGTGGCCACTACAGGAGATGGTGTGCGCGTGTGCCTGTATGCGTGTGTTGGGAAGTATTTGAACTGGGCACTGAAGTGTGCAACATGTATATTTTCATACTGTGATCTGACACAGATTTGAGAATGTGTCTGCGTGGCAAGCTATTTAGCACTGGCAGAATGGCAAACTGTTTCCATATTGTTGTCAAGAAAACGGCATGGCTTGTCTCTATAAAGTCCAGCAGGAATAGAGTCCAAGTTGAGGGAGACTTGACTTTATATGCTTGGTCACCGACCCTGGGTCTCACATGGCTTTGGAGGTGGTTTGTGTCTGTCAGCTGACCTTCCCCAAACTATCTGCCCCTTTGATTCCCACAGCAACAATCCTGTAAGGTAGGGAGGACTGAAATCGTGACTGCTTGAGAACACTCAGTAAGTTTCTGTGGCTGAATGTGGCCAGGTCTTCTTCAAGCCAGATGTGTGGCTCCATGCGCTTGACTCCTTTCAGATGCAATTTGTATCACTGTAAAAGCTGTCTGCCCCCTGCTTGTGGCAAAGAGTCCCATATGGCCCCCATGGAGCCTGCCTTGTTCCTGTTCCCTATTTTATTCCATTCGTGCACTTTAGGGGTGATGTGCTGTGGATTGAACCACAAGTATTTCTTGTACAGCTGATTGTATTCTTGACACAAGGCAGCTCATGTAGTCTGCTGCTTGAATTCCCGTTTTCAGATTCTTGAAGCCTTGAGATCTGTAGCCAGTCACGAATCAGCCTGGGAGGGCAAATCAGAGTTTGGGTATCCCGGATATCAGCTTCACCGGACAACAGGGGGAGCCCCTTCTGAGAGGAAACTGAGCGCTTGGAAGCCAAACAGCTTCAGAGTCAGGATTCCAAGAGGCCCCCTAAAAAAAAAAACCCAATTTCATCTTTCTCATTTCAGCATTTTACTGCCCTCTACTGGAGAGAATTGCAACTCCCCAGCATATACAAGTAACATCTCCTTTGAACTGAGCTTGACTCCTATGAATTAACATAGCCACGTTGTTTTCTTGGCTAGTGTTTTCATCCAGGATTTGTTTTGACTTCCCAGTCTAGACTGTAATCTTGGGATTTCCGGGCAGTCTCCCATCTAGGACTAACCAGGTTCTTAGTTAATACCTGAAACCAGGTATTGGTCAATTTGATTAGGTCAGCTCAGTCAGGTGCTTGCTTCCGTGTAACTTGCTTCAGTTGTATTCCCCAAGACCAGTGTTTCTTAACCTTGGTGACTTTAAGATGTTTGGACTTCAACTCCCAGAATTCCCCAGCCAGCAAAGCTAGCTAAGGTAGAAAGCAAAGCTGGCTGGGGAATTCTGGGAGTTGAAGTCCAAACATCTTAAAGTCGCCAAGGTTGAGAAACACTGCTCAAGACAGAAGGCGAGGATGAGATTTTCTGTCAATTAGTTTTTATAGATTTTAATTCAGGATGGTGTGAAATTTAAATGGAGGGAGGAGAAGAGCTAGTACTTTGATCCTCATATTGCAAAGCTTGCTGCTGGGATGTGTGATCTGTTTTAAGTGGTATATGCAGGGCTTTTCACAATTAAGAGGCTGGAGCAGAATTTTGTTTTCTCACTGCATCCGATGTCAGAATGATTTTTCTCCATTCTTTTTTCTGTTGAAGTCCATGGTTCAATCAGTTCTTGGAAATTGTATTTTATTGGAGTAATTTTATTGCTTGAATGACAAATATTTCACTACAGAACCATTCTCGCCTGGAGCAACTGATCCCCATTGCCTATCTTGCTACCTGCTCTCTACCCGGGTGAAGTAAACAAATATGGCTATAGTACTAAATCGTGGGGGGAAAAGCTAATTTTACAAAATGTCCCTTTTTCCCCCTCTTTCTTTTAAGAGCTGTTCTTTGGCCAAAATGCCACTATTTCATAGAGCATAACAAATCGTCCTTTATTTCAGAACATAAAAAAAACCCCAAAAGAACTAGTTGGATTGGACAAAAAAAAAATTCCAACCCTATTTCCAGTAGCTGCCAGCCAGATGGTAATGGAAAATTTAAAAATATACAGACATTCAAAACAATTGTCCTCTCTTCCAGACTGCCTTTCCTAATGAGTTGTGTTGGTATAGTGCCACTGACCAAGGAGGCTTTGTTTAGCTGTCAGGGTTCAGAGCTTAGGGTAGACAGCTCCTCCATGTCTTCGCCCCTACCTCTTTTGAAAGCTGCCTAATTTAATGGTCATTAATTTTGTCCGGATTGGTTTTGTAACTTAAAACATGGTATTTTAATGAAAAACCTGCTGCCCTGAGTTAAGCCAGTGATCCATCTAATCATTTGGGTTTCATACAAATGAAGAGAGCCAGTTTGGTGTGATGTTTCTAGGTTCCAGCCTAGAAACCAGGAGACTGTAAGTTCTAGTGCCATCTTAAGCGTGAAAGCCAACTGGCTGATTTGGGGCCAGTCATACTCTCTCAGCTCAGCTCTCCTCACAAGGTGGTTGTTGTGGAGAAAATAGGGGGAGGAAAGAGTATTGTGGATTGTTTGCTGCCTTGAGTTACTTAAGTAATAAAGGTTGGATAAGAAAAATATAATAATTGAGTAAATAAAAACAGATGTGGCCAAATCGGGGAACCGTCAGCTAAGCATATTCCTTGCAGTTTATTTTGAATCTGTCTTGTGGGGGTGGAATCCAAAATTTAGAGCAGACTTGGTAGCCTATCTTTGCTACTTATAGGCAGCATGGCTTGGCTTTCTTGCTACCTGCTTCCCTAAAAAAAAAAAAAAAAAACCAACCACAACCCCCCCCTTCTGTAATTTGGGAAAAATGAAGAAAAAGGGGTGACATAGGCAGCTTGCATGTAAGTATTTGTAGCAGTCTGACCCATGGCACTGATCTAATGTGGTTCTCTATGTGAAAAATATGCCATCTGCTAATACATCAGGGTTCTAAAAACTCCCGTAGATAATAACTGTATATGTGTTGGTTGTGGGTGGTGGTAGAGTTTTACGGTTTCCTATTCTTGGTTCTCGTGACAGAAGGAGCCTTGCACAAAGCCAAGAATGGGATGACAGAGGGGCTTCAAAATTGATACTCCTGCACTTCCACCCTTCAAGAACAGAGATAAACCGTTCTCCTTCTCCCATTGTTTCACCACAGGGTGGGGGGGGAAACGGTTTTGGGATCTGGATTGTTGCATATGGTTTTGCATATTTATGGAAAATAAGCAACCTACGCATAACCCTGGTAGATTTACTTATCCTGAGAATCAAATTTACTGGCTTCTTGATGGAGAATATGTTTTTGATTTATTCTTTAATTTTGCCAGCCAAGCAACATTTAGGGTTGGCTGTAGGTTTCTCTGAAAATTATGGAATTTTTCATACTCCAAAAAATGTGCCAGCCAGATACTAATTCCTTTAAGTGCCATGAAGCCAATCGGGGTGTGGTGGCTCAGTGGCTAAGACGCTGAGCTTGTTGATCAGAAAGGTCGGCAGTTCGGTGGGTCAAATCCCTAACACCGCGTAATGGAGTGAGCTCCCATTACATGCCCCAGCTTCTGCCAACCTAGCAGTTTGAAAGTATGTAAAAAATGCAAATAGAAAACTAGGGACCACCTTGGTGGGAAGATAAACAGTGCTCCGTGCACCTTTGGCATTTAGCCATGCTGGTCACATGACCATGGAATCGTCATTAGACAGCTCTGGCTCTTCGACTTAAAAACAGAAATGAGCACCTCTCCCTAGAGTTGGGAACAATGTGCAAGGGGATACCTTTACCTTTACCTGATATTAGTCCCACAGCACTGGCCAGGTTTTTTCAGTCTGGGGCTATCCAAATAGAGCAGGATGACATCTTCCAGACTTCACCAGTCAAGAATTTAAATGCATCTTGAAATCATTAGATAGACATGTCAATCAAGCAATACCAGTGAATCCATCCTATACAATTGAATGTTACAGAACTCCTTGGAATGGTGGCATTCTGCCCATCACTGGACAGGTGGGGAAAACCTCCAGTCTGCTCCCTCTACCCAGCAACCTGTTTATTTCATTCAGAAATCTGCTTAAATGCCTGATACTTTATTGATAACCCTTATTGATTCCTTTTGCAAATAGAAAGTAGTTTAGACATGCAGAAATCAACATATCAAAGACACAATCAAAAGTATTCCAGGGATTGTGCTAGCCTAAGTCATCCAAAAGTGAATACAATGTTGTACTTGCAAATGTTTCTGGCCACTAAATAGCTGTAACATCCCAATCTACCCCTTTCATCATATAAACATGATTTGTATGGGAGTCATTGAAAATGTTCTACCAATTCTGTATTATCAAAAGAAGCCAGTAAAAGAGAATAAATGTAGCTCAGGGTTGAACTATGGAGTCCTTGATGTACTCCATGTGTTTCTTTCTTTCTTTGTTTGCTTACAGACCCTTCGTTACCTGACTAGGTAACATCATCAGTGCTAGTAAGTTTGGGGTTTACACCCTGTTTATATGCAGTAGCTTGCCCTGCCAGTGTGGTATGGTTTTCTCAAAAAGGCCATACTAGAAGCACTTATAGTCACCATTACATGTTTGTGTATGTTGGAGATTTAGACACTGACGTTATTCCAGGTTTTACCAGCGTACTTTGCAATTCTAATTGATTCTAATAGTCTGTTTTGTTGAACAGGTGCAGACAAACTGGGCAACATCCAAATTTGGCATTTGCAACCTGCACTGATTTGGCATATGCATATGCATATATTGGGTGGCTTGTACTTGAAAACCGTTACAGAATAATAGAAGGCCCTAGGAAGTCAACTTCTAGGAAGCTTCTTCAGGGCCTTCACTGGACCTTTGCAATTTTCCCAAGCATTGACCACACCATTCTTTTCAAGTCCTTATAGATAAGAAACTAGCTCTAAATCAAAGTGAGATTCTGGGGATTAAAGGTGTCTCAAGAAACACTATCCAAGTGCCATATTTTCACATTCCTACATTAGCATTTTGATGGCTGTCCTAGTAGGAGAACAGAGAGCATTTCTGTAAGGTTTTAGGGAAAGCAAACAGCACAGCTTGGGGTCTTCCACTGGCCTTTTGGTCTTCTGCAAGAGCATTAATTCCCAGGCTCTGCCGGTTGACTTGGGGTCCTGATGGACGCACTCTGTGCTGGAGGTGGCTGGTGGGAAGAGGCCATCACTATACCATTCTTGCTTGTGGTCTTTCTGGTTTTGGACCTAATCTTGTTAAGTTTAATTTTTATTATTTTAACTGTATGCTGCCCAGAGTCCTGTTGTAGAATGAGGTGGGCATCATATAAATTTAATAAATAAACTCCAAACTGTTGTGGCTGGGAGTTGAGTTTGGAGAGCTTAAAAGAAGGAACTAGGTGCCATGAGCCTTGCAAAAGACACGCACTAAACCCCCCCCCCCCCGATGCTTCGCTGTATGCCTTCCCACCACCACCACATCTCATCTTGACTTCTGCCATGTTTGGAACATGGCTTTTGACACTATTTAGTGCAGGCTTCAAGCCAGCTAAACTTCCACCTGCCTGCTCTAATAAAACATGTTAGCTTTTGGCCTGGGATATTTACGCTTTCCTTCTCAGGTTTCATTCAGAGCTCCTGCTATCCTTGCAAAGGATGATCTTCATCCACCAAGCAGGCTAAATGAAGAAAGAAGCAGTCTGGGTTGAAACATTAAAGCTGGCACATCCTGTGCCCTGGGGAGATAGGAAGTATTGAAACCACTTCTTCGATTCCCCAAAGAGACATGACTTGACTGCTGTTAATGAAGCAGACATGATGTGTATTGGTATTAAACATCCACAGGCTGTGAAGGGGTAAAGTGTGTGCAAGGCTATGCCTAAACATTTTGACTGTCTCTTTCCAGAATATAAACTCAGTACACTTACACCCTCCCTGTTTCACATGCACTACCTTCTTTATGACAAGAGTTGTCATAAAATCAAGGGAACAGCCGATATCTGCCTTTTTTTTTTTTTTTTTTTTTTTTTAGTGTGTAGCTGTCACGCAGGAGAACAACATCTTGGTTGCTAATGTAAAATGTGTTATGCCTTTGGAGAGTGGAAAAGCTGCCTCAGTGGCAAGTGGCTGTTTCTTTTCCTTTTTTTAAAGGAGTAATTATATAATCTGAAAATGCCTGGTTAGCCTTGCAAGGAGTGAAGAACAGTTGCTTATCTTCACAGAAGAGTCTCAATGTTAGGTTTTAATTACATTGTGTTTTCACTGCTGGAATTTGGGAAGTCTCAGGTGTATCTCCAGCATCCATCTGACCATTCCAACTTTTGCCTGGGAACCTGGGAGGCTCAGGCGCTTTCTTTGTGAACTGAACCACCCCAATCGATAGGGAAACCCAAACACAACCCCTGTGACTATGCTCTGAATTTCTCTCCCCCCCCCCCCCCACCTCAGGTACGAGATTCCGGACACCCAAATGGCTGATGAGAAACAGCTGGAGATCCTGCAGGAGAAGGCAAATTTCCGCAACTTCAAGCCCAAACCTTTTAACATGCGGGAGTTCTCCGACCGAGCTGGCCACGATATCCAGGAAATGCTGCTCTCCTGCTTGTTCCGTGGGGAGCCATGTGGCCCCGCTGATTTTAAAGTGGTGAGTGTTTGGCTTCTTGTTTCTCTGAAGATGGTGAGGTAGGGAGCAAATGTTACGTCTGGGTCCTGTTGGGTGTCCATAGAGAGAAGAACCTATGTTGTGCACGGCGTTGGCATTGTTGTGGAGAAGAGAGGAGGCAATCGGCTGTATTGACTTGTTGTGACAATGCATATAGGCTTATTTCTTTATTATTGCTTACATAAACTTGTAGACTACTACAGCACACTGACTTGAAGTGTTTTACAAGAACAGGCAGTGTTTTACAAGAACATAGCAATTTAAAAAAAAAGCAAACCAACCAACCTCAGCCCACATGATATAAAAGCTGTGATCAGACAGAATAAAATGGAACAAAAAAAACAACAAATAGAAAATAGAAGATCAACCCAACCTAATGCCCAAATACCTCTTGAAAAAGAGGCTGTCTTAATAGTCTACTGAAAACCCCAACAATTTGGGTGTGAAATAGACCTCAAGGGATAAGCACAATTTGGGGCTATTCCCAAAAAAGAGGCCTCTTGCTCGTTTTGGGGATGGAGATCCTATGCATCCTCTTTTGAGAAAACCTCACAAGATCGGTATTTTACAAAGGAGATGGACCTCAAGGTAAACCGGAGCTGTACCTTTTAGAGCTTTATAGATTTATGATAGTGTCATAGAATGAATTTTCCAAGGAAAGAAATAAGAGACAACAATGTTTTAAGATAATGCTTATTTTAAGATTCAGAGGTTCATTTTCATGGGCAATTTTGAACTATTATAGTCATTGCTTACATCAACACACATTCTTTGAGGTTCAAGGATGATAGCTAAGCCCAACAGGAATAGCTATGGTCAATGACTACGATCACAAACATGTCGTCAATTTTTATACCTTTTTGCTTGTGCTCTCTCACTAACCACATACTCGCATGTACATGTGGAATTGTCTACCATCTGCTACTTTCATGTCCTCCTTTCCCAGCATTTCTTAATGTTCAGCACTCTCAAAATAGTTTCTTATTGCTTAGTGAATAACAGAGTTTAGCAGATTACAAATATCCCATTACAGTTAAGCAATCTTCTATAGCTGACATGTTAATATAGCAATGTATATTTGGGCCCATTTTAGACATTTATGAACATCTTAATTTATGAACATTTCCTAGGGTACCCATTCTCCTCTTACACTAGCTATTTAGCTACAGAAATCTACTGGCAACCAGTGCAGTGACAATGGCACAGGCGTTGTGCTGTAGAAATAACACACCTCCAGCAGCAGCAGGACTGCTACAATCTGAATCATGTTCAAAAGCAATCTCTTCTAGTGTGCATTACAGCAGTCTGATTGCAAGGCAACAAGAGCATGAGTTGCTGTCATAAGGACTTCCTCTTTGAAAAAGGACTGCAACTGTTGAGGTTGTGCAAAAAACTTCCCATAGTCATGATCTCCCTCTACTGTTCAAGTAGGAGTTGTGAAAACCTTGACTTGCAGATCTGGACTTTTAAGAAAAGTGTGCTCCTTTTAGACCTGATCTAAGAACTGGGGGAAAGACTGTTTATCTACAAATACAAGCACTTCCATCTTATTACGATTCAGTTTGATTTTTGTTGTTGTTGTTGCTGTTGTCCCATCTAGTTCCTCACAACTTTTAGTAACAAACCAAGAACTTCCACTTTTATCTCCAGACTTGCCTGGGATAGCGATGTATAATTGAATATAATCAGCACATAGAGGATAACTCATTCCAACTGAAGGATTTATGTGGACATTAAATAACATCAGAAAGAGAACCGAACTCTATGGTAGCCACACATCATAATATGTACAATGGAATCATAGACTCATAGGCCTGCTGGAAGGGACCTTGGAGATAGTCCAACTCCCTGCTCAAGGCAGGAGTCTTATATCATCCCAGCCAAATGGTTCTCCAATTTATTTTTGAAAACCTCCACTGATGGAGACCCACAATCCCAGGAGACAAGCTATTCCATTTATTAATTGTTCTCACTGTTGGAATTTTTTCCCCTTAATTCTAGGTTGTATCTCTCTTTGACAAGCTTCCATCCATTCTTGTCCTGCCCTCTGGTGTTGCAGAGAATAAGTCAATCCCTTCTTCTTTGTGACAGCCCCTGAAGTATTAGAAGACAGTTATCATGTCCCCCTCTAGGCCTTCTGCTTGATAGGCTACACCAGGGGTGGGCAATTACGGCTCCTTCATGACTCATGGACTTCAACTCCCAGAATTCCTGAGCCAGCCATGCTGGCTCAAGAATTCCCATGCTGGCTCAGGAATTCTGGGAGTTGAAGTCCACGAGTCATGAAGGAGCCGTAATTGCCCACCCCTGGGCTACACATACTCAGGGTCCTCAACTGTTCATCATGCGATTTAACCTCCAGACCCTTAATCAGCTTTGTTGCTTTTCTCTGCACACTTTCTAGGATCTTGATATCTTTTTTGTATCATGGTGACCAGAACTGGATGCAGTATTTTAAGTATGGTCTCACCAGTGCAGTGTAAAATGGTACTATTACTTCACATTGTCTTGACGCTGTCCCTCTGTTGATGCAGCCTAGGATTGCATTGATTTATTTTTTTTGGCAGCTGCAGTGAGGATCCACTAGGACACCTGAATCCTTTTCACAGTTACTATTGTTGAGCCAAGTGCCACCTGTTCTGTACCTGTGCATTTGATTTTCCTGCCTAATTGCAGAACCTCATTTTTCTCACCACAGAACTACATCTTGTTGGTTAGGGCCCCCTGCTCAATTCTGTCAAGATCATTCTGGATCTTGAGTCCATCTTCAAAAAGTATTAGCTACGCCCTCCAGGTTGGTGTTGTCTGCAAATTTGATGAGTTCAATTGTAAGTTCAACAAACTCAACTATTTCTCCCTTCTAACTACCATTTGGAACTGTCCTCTTAGAAAGAATCAAGGTCACCATAAAATGATGCCCTCAGCCTCACAAACAGTGCAAAATACCACAGTCGGTATTATTCAATGCCACCAAAATGCCCCATTGTACCAGACATGCACTCCCTTCATGTGGATCCTGATGACAGTCATTCACTGGAATGACCCATCTGAGGTGAGGGATCTAGATAATTCATTTTATCTAGGCTATGTGATGACTGAAACTTCAAAAAGCTCCCCACCTAATGAGAAGATTAGAAAGTGGGCAAAATTTATTGAAAATTGCTCTTTGACATATCCTCTGTTAGGAGGGCCGTATCACTGCCTCCCCATTCAGATAAATAGTTCCCCTTCCACTAAAGATGCATTTTTCCTTTCTAAAATGAAGTTTTTGGGTCCAGTGCATGATGATGGGTCTTAAGCTACCCTATTCACTTCCTTAGACTATGAGTTCAAAAGAATCCAGCATGATTTCTCAAGACGTAACATCACTAATCTTGTTGTACTGAAATCAAATGGCATCCAATATAAAGTGAATATGAGCAATGTTATCAACAAGGACTGAAAAGTATATCACAGCAGCCTGCAAAAAACCTTCCCACCTGCTCCTCAGCAGAAAGCTGTGGATAAACTCGTATAAGGCACTGGACAAGAATCTGTTCTTAACACTTCCATGCTCAGTTACAGTCACTCTTCATTTTCATAATATTAGTCTAGGCATCTCTTTTGACCCTTCAGCTTCTGGAGACGCTTGATTATCCAAGAAGCAGGATCAGTGACTATAGAGAGGCCACATGGGAACAGCCTTGTCCAACACCTTTCCTGTTTGTTAGTTCCAGACTTCAAAAAACTGTGCAACAAAACTTTCTGCCTGGTCCCTGGGAAAAATCTCCCAAGCATCTGTAGAAAACCCATAGGGTCCATCAGGCCACCTTAATTGGTTCCACACCATTGCAAAGACAGAACATAATCCACATATTGGCCATATAATAACCTGACCTGATTATATTGTCTTCCAACATCCAAACACATCTCATCTGCTCTAAGGTCAACACCAGAACTAATATGAGACTGCCTGTGTATGCCAACCTAGAAGTCATCTGGGTCAAAGGCATAGCTCCATGGAGGACGTGCCATGCTAGTCCTGTCTAAATCCCACACTCAGGGCATAGAGTGAAACACCCCCACCCCATTTCTAATAGCTTTGGGACTCCAACACCACTGGCAATGATATCTAATTGTCCAAGCAGGGTTGCTGCTGAGTAGCAGAATGGTCATTACACACCAGCAGCCCTAGTTTGATTCTGTGACCCAATTTCAACTTTCAGGCATTCATACCTGGTTATCTATAAAGCAGCATGTCCAATAACAATTAAGGTGTCACAAAATATCACTCCCCTCCCCCGATCTTAGAGTTGGGGCTGCTGAGCCAAACAGAGAAGAGTAAATCTTGCCATGGTTATATTCTTATCTATGTCCCACTATGCTTCATTTCAATGATGCATGGCAGGTCTGCACACTCATTTACCACCAGGTTTTGGATGAATGTGGTGTTACCACACAGAAACATAATATTCAACAGCAATAGCATTAGGCCACCTTCCTGAAAGGTGGCAGATAATTTGGATGCAGGCATTCAACAAAATGGTAGGGCCAGATCATTGCATCCATCATTGCATCTCCTGGTAGGGCCAGATCATTGCACCCAACTAGTGGTGTAATCCAATCGGTTTTGCTACTGGATTGGTGTGCATGCGCACCAACTGCGCTGCTTCTAAACTACTTGATTTTGCTTACCGGAGGCAGCCTGGGTGATTGGGAAGGCTGCGGAGGTGCGATTTAGCTGAGTAAAAAAAAAATGAAGGAAATATAGGACAGGAAACAGCAGGGGCGGGTGGGAGGGCCCAAATATCAGCAGGGGCAGGTGGGCAGGGCCAAATACCATCAGCGCTACCAGATTGGCCAAACCAGTGCAACCAGACTGCATTTCACCACTGCGTCCAGCCATACCCCCCCACACACACCAATATCCCATTACTGTAGCAATTTGTTGCTCAACATTAGCATCGTCTGGGGCTCCATAGATCCCTCCCAAACTATCCCAAACTGTTTTCATATCCTACACTAACCTACTCCCATACCACTTAACTCAGTGGGACAACAATCTGAAACATTCACTCATATTGTCCTGTTTAGAATCTTAATCAATGCAGGATGGGTTCCCTAATACCCAACAGTGTGCTCCTTAACATTTGCTTCTAATTTTGTGCCATCATAGGGTGACAGTAGGACCATGCAGGATAGCCACCTTAATTCAGTGCCTTCTGTCCAAGTCGATGGTACCTAATCTGGGTTTAGTTAATGTCATTTGACATACATTGTTAAATGATGAAATAATTGCCCACCGATTTAATCAGTTTAAACGATTGTTTGTTTGTTTTTTAAATCCGCTGTGGAAAATATATACAGGAGTCAAAGAGAACTATTTTGAATAACTAACATACTTTGAGAATCAAAGACAACATATCCAAAATCTAGTTCCTATGAAGCAAAGTTGGAGACATTTTATACCCTGGAGATGAGTTTCCTAAAGACATCTGAGTTTTGTGTGATGAAGAATGTTGTAAGAGATAAAGCTTTAGACCACTGTTTCTCAACCTTGGTGACTTTAAGATGTTTGGACTTCAACTCCCAGAATTCCCCAGCCAGCTTTGCTGGGAGTTGAAGTCCAAACATCTTAAAGTCGCCAAGGTTGAGAAACACTGCTTTAGACTGATCCAGTAGGACTCATCTTAGGGTAACAACTGGGAACTTGGGCAACAGGTTCCATAACATTTAGAGTGTTTTTGCATCCAGTATACAGTGTACCTATGGTATATGCTTAAGCCTGTATGACTCTATTAAATGAGATTGATTCAAGGTCCAAGCTTACTGATTAGAAGACTATGTAAATCCAGCATGTTATTATCTCTGATGGGTGGAGATTGCAATTCCATGTTGTTGCTGCCCTTCCCCTCTCCTCCTCCTTCCCCTTCTCCTTCCCATATGTTTGCAAAGTGTGCTTTGTTTTGCACTGTGCTCAGCTAGTTCTTCCAGCAAAGCTATCAGTGCATGTCGCAACAAGAGGCTTTGTTTATCAGTTGGTTTGTTGCAAAGCCTGGAGGTTGAATTGAAATGAAGAGGGAGTCACTGGCCTAAGATTGCCCAGCTGGCTTCCATGATTAAGCAAGGACCAGACCCCAAATCTCCCTGCTCCTAGTCAAGCATCTTTAACCACTACACTGTGATTTCTCTGTTGTATAAACAATTATGAAGATGTGTGGATGATTCAGAGCACAGTTAACAAATAGCAGTTCTGTATCCTCAAAGGCAAAACATTTAAAAACTGTTTGAAACCTGGATTTGCCTAGGTGTATGGCAATGAATGTTGTTGTCAACTGTGTGGACACAGTAAGGCATTGTGGCTTTGGAAGCATGTGTGTCTCTGGCTTTGGAAATATGATCTGTTTTTGGGGGGTGGGTGGGTATGTGCAGCATTAAATAAACAACAACAGGAAAACTGTTATGGGGAAAAGTGGCTGTTTCCCAGCTTCTACAATTTTGTTGTCTCTTTGGAGAGAAGTCTCTTGTAGAAGTAGCTTGATACAGGTATTGATATGGAGTGGAAGATACGAGGATGTGTTTATTAGCACCACTGAATTGTTTTGATGCCCACTGCTATTGGATGAAGTTAGAGCTTCAAGACTGCTGCAGAGCAGAAGATTCCACCTGGCTTTGGATATCATGGGGAAAAAATAAACCAGCTTGATATGTGTTTGCTTTTGCATTAGGCTAGTATTGCTGTTTTGACTCATCCAAAGGGAAACTACAGAGGTTTCTGTCACCATTGTTGAAGTGATCTAGCTGTTTAAGTCTCTCATTTCTAAAGGGCAAATCAGAGCAAAAAGAAGAAGAAGTGAGGATCTCCAGTAATGGCTCAAGTTCCATTTGTGAGGGAGCAGGAAAAAAATAAAATGAAATGGAGAATGCCAGGTTAGGAAGCAGATCCGCGGGGATCTACAAAGGTTTTGCCATCCACAGATTGTGTGCAAATGAGAAACGCAATTCCCCCGGGGTGATCAGTCAGCTCACAAAGGAGCAAATGATCCATACAAGTTCAGGTATTTGATCCAAACAAATTGGTGGGAAGGAAGGCTTCCACGAGGGATATGGAGATGTGACATTTAATGGAACAACAGTATATTCTCGGTACTGCATTAATTACACATGCTGAATAGATTTATCTATTTTTGTTTGATTTACCAGAATATTCAGTATTACGGGATTGCCTGCAGGCTAGTCTGCCTCAGCCATGTTTTGCCCCCCTCCCCCAAGTGGAAACCCTAAGTAGCCAGTATTGGTAAGGCATTATCCCACGTGTTACACGGGATATATAGCTGGGAAGAATTGATTCCTAAAGGCCTTTGTTCCTAAGAAGCAATTTTACAGAGCCAAACTAACCTTGGGAAGACAAAAAAGCAAAAAAGGAGAGACAAGGCTGACATGCAAAGAATGTCGCCAGACATCACTGCATACAAGTAAAGCTTGATTATACGATTGGGAATAAGGACAAAGGGCCAAACGCTTGTCAACAAAATTTCCGTGTGTAATTGATTTTCATTTCACGGATTGTTGGTTGCAGGTGCGTTATGGCTCAGGAGCATGTCATATAGGGAGGAGCATGGCAGGTGGGAAGGCAGGCATAAATCCACTGCCTTAGCCTCCTTCAGCCATTCTGTTTCATATTTGCAATACTGCAAGGAGAAAGGCTTCCTAATGTAGTAAGTAACCCATATAAACCACGTATATGGGTATCCTTTCAGAAGAAGCTAGGTGATATCTAAGGCCACAGAGTCTCTAACCAAAACAATGTTGGTAGAACAATGACATACAAAGCAAAATTGGAGAATTTTGGAGAATCTATGGAGATTCTCAATTATCCAGGTCAGGGGTGGGCAATTACGGCTCCTTCATGACTCGTGGACTTCAACTCCCAGAATTCCTGAGTCAGCCATGCTCAGGAATTCTGGGAGTTGAAGTCCA
>JAEANM010005801.1:0-19207 GCA_017656035.1 Myanophis thanlyinensis
GTGGACTTCAACTCCCAGAATTCCTGAGCCAGCGTGATTGGCTCAGGAATTCTGGGAGTTGAAGTCCACCAGTCATGAAGGAGCCGTAATTACCCATCCCTGCTCTATTCTCTCTAACCCAGTGTTTCCCAACCTCAACAAATTTAAGAGGCTTGGACTTCAACTCCCAGAATTCCTCAGCCAGCGTTTCCAGAGTGTTGGAAATAAAACTTTTTTTCTTTTCAGTTTGGTGGACAGGTAGTCCTTGACTTACGACCCCAATTGAGCCCAACATTACTGTTGCTAAGTGAAACAATTGGTTAAGTGAGTTTTGTCCCTTTTACAACCTTTCTTGACAGAGTTGTTAAGTGAATTACTGTGGCTGGTAAGTTAGTAACATGGTTGTTAAATGAGTCTGGTTTCCCTATTGACTTTGCTTATCAGAAAGCCTCTAAAACGTAAATACCACTGCAACCATCATATGAATCTCTTGCGGAGCATCTGAATTTTGGTCACATGACCACGGAGATGCTGCAACAGTCATAAGTTTGAAAAATGGTCATAAGCCACTTTTTTCAGTGTTTTCAGTCACTAAATGAACTTTTGTAAGTCGAGAACTACCTGTAGAGGTTAAAATGCCAAACTAAAAATCAGAGTAAGAGTTCTAGGCTGTCATTAATCGTGAAAGCGAACTGGATGACTTTGGGAGTCTCTCTTGGTCAACTTTTGTTGTTGTTGTTGGGTGGTAGTACCGTATTACGTTCAGTGCTTTAAAGTGTGCATAAAAAGGGTGAGATAAAAATATAAAATAGAGAAAGTCATAGAAAATGAAAAAGCTAAAATGCTCTTGGACTTTAGACTTCAAACAGACAAGCACCTGCCGTATAAAATGCCAGATTTAACAATTGTCAATAAAGACAAGATTGGATACTGACCTGGTGACAGCTGAACAGAAGAGAAAGAACTGAAGAGGGCAACAAAATACAAAATCTTGCAAATAGAAATAGAACGACTATAGCAAAAGAAATTGGAGATAGTGCCAACAGTAATAGATGCCTTGGGTCCCAAAACAACTGGAACACTATTGGCATTGACAAATTCACCATCTCAATTGCAAAAGGCAGCTTTACTCAGAACAGCTTACATCCTGCAGTAATACCTTTAACACAATCAAATATCCATGTCTGCTTATCTTCGGTCCTTGGGAAGGACTAGATGGGTGGACAAAAATGCCAACTCCAGTCTGAACACGTGGCTGACCATGTGACGAACCATAATAATAAAAACAACAAATACTTAACAATGCAGGACTTTGGCCACAGTTCAAAAGCTGAACCAAATGGAATGAAATGTACTATGTCAGGCAGAGATTGTGAGAAAAAGATCATATTGAAAAATAGGGTAGATCAGACATGGGGCTGCAGATTAAAAAAAATTCAGGAAAAAAACCCCTCACCATGTCCATGGGAGAAGATATGGCTCAGAAAGTTGGTGACTGCTCCATTCTCTGCCCTCCTCCCAGTTGTGTGACTCTGAGAGCACCCTACACTTTCATCCTGTGCTTCCAGTAGACAGACATGGACTACATGTTCAGTATGAGGAGAGAGCAGAAATATACGGACAAATGCAACATGATGCTTCTTCAGTGCTTCAAGAAGAATAGGCAGATGCCTTTTATGGCCATTATGCATGCTTTCCCTGCCCTGTTTCTCAAGCCAAAGGGACAAATAGCTGTTCCAGGAGTCTGAACTGATTAATTGCATATGTTTTGAAGTTAGGACAGGAACTGAAATGAAATTAGCCTGAGGGTTTCAGTTTGCCAGGTTTTGGAATTCACCAGTGGATGCCAATTGACACATTCCTTTCCAACGCAGCAAATCATGGCTTGCAAAGGTAAACACTTAGTAGGCAAGTGACCTACAGTTTCACAGCTGTCTTTATAAGACTACCTCTATGATATACATTTTTTCTAAATGCATTTTCTGTCACATGCATACAGATAAAAATAATATATAAAATAATCTGTATAATAAAATAACAGTAATATGTGAAGCAGCCAAGATAACTGTTTCTATGCAACTTACCCATTGTGATTTTCATCCAATACACATGCATGCATTATCATATAAATTCACACTTTGTACTTTTGAATGATAGAAATTTGACTTTATATTTTACTACATGCAGTTAAGTGCCTCATTGTCACTACATTCATTATAATGGGAAAACCCATTTCCATTTAATATATCCGTATAATATGCTCCATATACCCAGAAAACATATCAAGTCATTTGTAAGCGTTACTGTTTGGTGCCTGAAATTCCTACATGCCCATTGTTATCCATCTAGCAAACAGATTGCTATAAGTCAGTCATGGTGAACCTTTTAGAGACCAAGTGCCCAAACTTCAAGTCTCTCTTGCACATGCGGGGCAGAGACACAAAGACCAGCTGGCCAGTGGGAGGAGAGGCATCACAACATTGGCAGCTCTGAAAGAGGTGAGATCTTTTTCTTTTGCCATCTTTTGTTTTGTCATTTGCAGGGTATCTTCTGTTTCCCTGTAAATGACAATGAGAAATGGCACAGAGAAACACTGTGGAGCTGATCTGGGGTGACGGCACGCATGCCACAGACACGGCTCTTGAGTGCCACCTTTGGTATGCATGCCATAACTTCTCTACCACTGCTATACGCAGTCCTCAAATAAGTGAATCAAAGCTACTAGTCTACAACATTTGTTAACCCATCTAACCATATTTTTGGGTACATATAGTCCTCAACTTACAACAATCCATTTAGTAACGATTCAATGTTACAATGGCACTGAAAAAATGACTGCTTTGGACCATTGCAGCACCCCCATGGTCACGCAATCAAAATTTGGGCACCTGTCAACCACCATGCATTTACAATAATTGCAATACCCCAGGGTTTTGCAATTGCCCTTTGATAGGCAATCTTCCCAGCAAGCCTTGACTCAAAGAAGCCAGATTCACTTAATGGCCACATCATTTATTTAACAACTGCATAGATTTACTTAACAAAAATTGAATGTGATTCACTTAACCACCTTGGTCAGTCCCAATTGTGGTTGTAGGTCTATCTGTACATGGTTGAAATTATATATTCTCTCTATATATCCCTGCTCCCCACTGTCTGTTGACTTTTCTTATTTCAGTAGAACAGCTCTGGTCTGTAATATTTACTGTACATAGTGGAAATTATTTCGGTAAAAGCTTTCTGAATGACTTTGTTAAGTAAAATGGAATATTTAAAAATAAGTTTTTCCATGAAGCCAAAATCCTACTCTGCACATTCTGAAATCAATGGGATCTGTTCAAATCTGGAAAAGATCCAGACTGTCTTGTCCTCTTCTCTGGATACATTGATGTGGTTTTCTTGTTTCACAAGATAATTTTCCTTAGCAAAAATAGGCATGTTAAGCATCTGCTTACATGCATTTCATATTTTGGAAGAAACTGAACATTACACAGAAACATAGAAAACTGACAGCAGAAAAAGACCTAATGGTCCATCAAGTCTGCTCTTTGAAATGTTTTGTTTTGTTTTGAATGTATACGTTATTTTTAATTATTAAAAAATATTATTTTTTATTTTTGTTGGATGATGGACATGCATTTATACCAAGCATACTTAAACTCAGTTACTGATGACTGACCCACTATCCTTACTGGAAGTCAGTTCAGTTGACTATTTTTTCTGTGAAGTAATACTTTCTACCATTACTTTTGAACTTCCCTGGTTTGAAGTTGTGCCCCCATGTTCTTGATTTTTGTTTAATATTGAAAATGCTGTTTCTTGAATGTTATTCATACCCTTAATGTATTTAAAGGTTTCAGTCATGTCACCTTTTTCTCTTCTGTCCTTCAGTGTGTATTTTAGATGCTATTCCTGAATCCTTTGCAAACTGTATTATGCATGATTAATCCATGCTTCATTAAATTATTGAGAGAGATTGCATAATAAAAATTAAAATACAGCATGTATGCTAAAATGGTCTGTAATCATGCATAACCTACTTTGCTGTTAATAAAACATGAACTCTGCAGGCTACAGATAAAAATGTTACAGCATCAAGGGTCATCTTGGGACTTTTACCTGCCCCAAAGAAGCAGCATATAGAATTATTTGTCTGGCTTGAAAATGAGCTAAGAAGAGCTGCTAGCAATTTACTGTGGGGTTTCTCAATAAAAGTTACACGATAGCAGAACATGTTCCCAGGATCAGCACTCCCATCTTTGCAGGGCAAAGATGCAAAGCATAGGAGATTTTTTTAGGGACTTTCCAACATGGATGACAAAATGCAAAATCCCCAAAGGGTAAATGTCAAAGACTGTTATTTATATGTTTGGCCATATATAATACAAGTTTAAAAGGAAATTACTCTGCCTCAATTGAGTTCTAAATAGTCTCACTGGAAAGTTGTTGGCCTAATCATCATTTTTCCCTTCCTCCAGATAGGAATTATTATGTATCCCAGTTTCTATGGGTGGAGGTTATTTTATTAACCTAAGTGAAAAGTACAGACAGCATCATTCAAACTGGGTTTGTTTCAGTTCAGGGGGAATTGAATCCAAACCTGGGGCCCTTTTGGAAGTTTTAATTGCCTAATTAGCTTATATATTCACATTCTAAGCATCTAAATGGCAAATCATCATCTCCAGATGTTGTATTGTTAGAATATTTTCTTATGACATCTGTTTTTGCAAAACTAAATACAGCTTCTCCAGACACATTCAAAAGGTAACAAAGTTACATGAAATGATCCGTCTATTTCCTAATATCAATCTTGCTCTGGATTAAGCATTGTATCTCAGTTCACTGTGATGTAGATGGTTTCTTTTCTCTTTGTATTATTGTCATTGTTCTTGCAAAAGTCTTAGTCATGGACTCTTTACAATTAAGAGTTCTAATTTTGAACTTATTAGCCTTAAATAGTTTGGACTTCCTCCCTTTGTGAGCTCATCATTATGAGCTATGGTGGTTAGTGGTTAGAATGCACTGCTGCAGTACTGCAGGCTAAATCACTGCTCACTGCCAGGAGTTTGATCCTGACAGACTCAAGGTTGACTCATTTTCCATTGGTGAAATGAGAACCCAGGCTGTTGGGGATTAATATACTGACTAAACTGCTTAGAGAGGGTTATAAAGCACTATGAAGCAGTATATAAGTCCATGTGCTATTGCAACCTGTAACTATCAACAGAATTTGTTTCTTAATTATGACATCAGTTTGTCAAATATAAAAAAGTAAACAATGGAAGGATGCTCCATTTCCTATTTTGTTTTACATTTATTCCCACCTTTTGTGTTTTTTTCACAGATAGCTGATATAAAATGTAATATATAACATAACTAATACAACTGATTCACAAACAGATTGACTTATATAAAAGAAGCATTAAATCAAATTTAGCCCTTAGTTACTTTGCATTAGCATTTTGCCTCCTGTTTTTTTATTCACTTTTGGCTGCTGCTTAGTAGTAAATTTAAAACTATGGTACCGGCTAAGACGAAGCTGATTTTCAGAAATTTGCTAAAAGTAATGCAAGAAAAAGTGAGCAGGTTAAAAGAAAGGAGCGTGAAAGTCTGGATGAATGGGAGTTCTTACAGTGTAAGTACAACGGCTGATTCCTGATGCAGCAGAATTCCGGCAGTCCTATAAAGCAATAGTAAAAGGTTAATGAGCCAAAGCATGGGATTTTAGAGTTCGGTGCAGCAGGCTAGGCCAGTCTTCTGAAAGGCTTGTTCCTCTATTAACTGAAGCTGCAAGACTGAAAACTTAACACTAACATGGTTGGACTGCAGATGAGTTTGGAAATTGCTCCTGCCTTATTCTTATTTCTTTCTTTTCCTTCAGGAGTGAAGCAACCTAGGGCTCTCAACTAGCTTTGTGCAGCCCTTGGCTTATTTTCCAGTTTTGTTAGCAATTAGCTTGGATTTCTTAGGTGAAAGTGAGACTCTTTCTCCCAGTAGTCTTCTAGGCACAGAAGAAGAAAGGAGCTACAAGAACACGAAAAGAACAAGGGTGGAGCAAATAGTTTTATGGAATGAGGGAGATTTGGTTGTCAGGTCCAGGAAAAAAACCAACATCTTTCTATAAAGCAATGGGAATGCAATTTTGAAATTCTCTGCATTGTGAGCCCTCCCGTTTCTTTTTCAACAACACCTTTGGAATTATGATGGATGAGGATTAGAAAATGGATTGAAAAAATATTTCAGTGACAGTAAATGGTGCCCCTGTAGAAGTTTAGGAAATATGTGTGGACTTTGAGTATATATGTTCAGAATAATCTCTTAACTAAAAGCTCAGAACAGACTAATAAGGAGAATTTTAAGAAAAAAGGTTAGAAAGATATTTGTACATTTCTGGTATACTTGTTTGTCAGTAAGAAAATGCTTTCTAGAATCAGTTATTTATTTTACTTGAACTGAATGGTAAGGTTAATGTCACTTTGCTGCTTGTATAACCAATTCAAGTCCTGTGGGATCATGCAGAGATCATGAGACCTTCCTTGACAGAAGGAAACATTTCTTTGGTAAATGGTTTATGAGTGAGCCATTTTTCCTCTCTAATAAGTAGCCTATAGAATGTGAACTCAGGGACAGAAAGAATGGCAAAAAATAAAACTGAATGTATCACCCCAGGGAATAAATTCCATGGCCTTGGAGCCATGCCAGATAAAGTCCTTTTCTTCTACTAAAAAGTGAGGGGTCTTCAAAGGTTCCTTTTCTGCTGATCTAAGTATTGAGGCAGGTTTAAAGCAGGAGAGGGGATTCTGCAGATAGGTTTTAAACATCAGTATCAATGCTTTGAATTGGGCCAGGGAAGCAATTTATACAAGCAGCATGTTTTGCAGTGGTGAGCAGCCTAACTGATGCATTTTATGTCAACTGCAATTTCTGGGTAGCCCCAAATAGAACAAATTGCAATACTTGAACTGGATTCCAGTCAAGATGTGAGTAACTGTTGGCATGCCTGGCTCTCTCAACAAGGGACATTAGCTGTAATTGTACAAATGCAGACACAAACTACTTTGGAAAAAGGATGTTGAATCTCTAGTCCCTCACTTTGAACATAAGGCATCATGGGGGATGTGGAAAAGAAGGGGTATCTTAAGATGATAGGAGGAGTGTTGGAAGGCGATTGAGCAATGATGTGGAAGCTTTGGTTTTATAAGTTTAAATTAAATATTCTGTACTTTGCTTCAGCCATGGCTTTTTCTAACTAACATATACAGGAAGACAAATCAAGATCTGTTGGTTTCTTCCAAGAAGAGAATATTTATCAGCCATGAAAAATTGGGCTAAGGATCAGCCACATAAGATAGTCCAGACAAGAACCATAAACCATAAACACTATCTTTACTGTAAATAAAACAATAATAATACAGCAGTAACAAAATTTTGCAGATTCTGAAAGCATTTCTCCCCCACTATAACTTTTACTTTGCAGAAATTAGGGAGATGCTGAGAAAACCACCTGAGACACTTTTCACACCTTTTCCTTCTGTGGGCTGAGATATCTTTTGCATGATGTAGTCTAGTCTGTAGCTCTTCTTCCTGTCTCCCAAGGCCATTCCCACACACCATTACAACTGATGAGACTGCACTTAAATAATACAACCATAATAAGAGAGCCAAAATTTATCCCTGCTTAAATTCCTAAAGTATGAAGATAAGAATCATCATGTTGCCACTATGCAAGTAATTGATGTGCCTTAGAAGTGTTTTCATAAAACATTATCAGCTGAAGAAGTAACCATCTATGGCCGAAGCTGCTAATTTTCTCCCAATTAATAGGGAAGTCAATGAAGGCAAGTCAACGAAAGCAACTTAGAGAGATCCCCTGTGGTAGGTTGGATCAGATATGCCCGATAGTATAGCATAATACTCTGAAGAACAGTTGGATAGTCTGAGTTTAAACCTTGCTCAGTGGCTGAGTTTTTCTTGGTCTATCTAGTGAATAAGTTTAAGATATTTGTTTGCTTTTTTGTTCATTCAATTTCGATAGCTGCTAACTCAGTCAAGTGACTAATATAGTCAGCCTTTTTGGGGATAGGTATGGTGCAGTGGCTCTATTGTTTAACTATCAATAAGGACTTACTAAATTGAATACTGTAAATAAAAATAGTAATACAGTAGCCCTCCGTTTAGAGTTTATTTAAACAGCTCTGGAAAGATCAATTCTTTGTCAGATTTGCCTTTTTTTTTTGTTGGACAGAAGGTTTAAGAATCTCTTGAGTACAAAGTGTAATGAGAATCAGAAAGTTCCATCTCAAGACTGTCAATTTGTTACATCAAGGAAGATGGAAAGATAGTGAATTTTTTATAAATGGAATTACAGCATAACAGAAAAATTAGAAAGAATTCAGAGAGAATTCAGGAACTGGATCCTTTAAAAAGTAAGGAAATAGGAAAGTACTTGGTGCAGATGAAACACATTGATTCTGGGAAACAAATCTGCAATAAATGGTTTTGAAGAAACAAGTGGCTCAGAGTAGGAAAACTGCATGTTATCCCCATCTCTGTCTTATCCATGTGGTTTGAGAAACGAAGCTACCAACGCAAAAAGATAGCTGACCACATGCTAAAAGAGAATCATTGTATCAACAGGGTCATTTGCCTCCCAACATCAGATAAATCTCTAAATGTCCATTGATTTGGAAAAGCTAGCCAAAAGATCCTGCTATTTTCTTGGTCTCAAAAATAAAGACAGATGCTCTTAAACTATCTCAGAAAGAATTATGAATTTACACCAGAGACAGATCAAGGTGGTAAACATTTGTCCATAATCCAAGAACAAGCCCAGTATTGTAGCACTTAAATTTACATTTTTAATTTATCACTGTTTATATATTTATATAAAATAATTATCTTCTGTGATTTCCATGTTAAAGATCCTAATTTTTGGAGAGCATGACACAATATGAGAAAACTATGTTATGTCTTAAAATGGATTCAATTAATAAGTTACTTCTGAGCCTAGAATGAGGGATGCATTATCTGAGCATGAAGGTTTGTTTGTGTTTGAAATGCATATTAGTATGAATATTGTACATTGAATCCTGTTCTCTGTCTGAATTGACTATTGCTTAAAATCTTTCTTGTAATTATACCAAAGATTGATTACAGTTAAAAAGAAACATTACAGCACTGAATTTGCAAGACAAAAAATTGGATTAAGTTTAGATCTTACAATGAGAAATCAGTTAGGAAAGACTATCTCATCATTCCAAGGTTTGTATGTTGCACTGGAGGCCAGGTAAATAAAGGATTTGCAGTTGCAATACATAGCCCAAAGAAGCTAGTTATTGATAACACATGGCATTCACATATTTGAGCATGTTTCCCAGATAATGTATAACATACAACTTTACTAAAAAAAAATGTGTCAAGATGCCATTTCCGTACTATGAAAAATCCTTAAGAACTTTTTGGTATTAATATTAATATAAATAATTAACGCACTAAAGCCAATGTAGTCATTTTTCTGGCTGATTAGTCCTAGAGAAATGGTAAATATTATATACTAAAAGTACAGAAGCCGTATTTTGCTGATAATTAACTTCAGCTACCATTGATATAAAGCTTGGAATGAAATTTTAGTATTTTCATTTACATAATAGCTTGTTTGTTTGGGAACTGAAAAAGTATACTGTTAAAAGTGAAAAGATATCTGCAGCTAGACAGATATCTGAGTTTATTTTAAACTGCATTTTCAGCATTTATGTGAATATATTCATTTTAAATTACAGCATTTTAATACCAATGACTTCATAAATACTTCCAACAGCTAAATATAAAATCTGTGATACTATAAAATAACCCCAACTCCAAAACAAAACTCAACATCCAATAAGAACTGCCTTAACTGTTTTCAAAAACTCTTAATGAGGGTACCAATCAGATCTCTACAAGTGATGTATTCCACAATATGGGAGCACAATCAAAATAACATTCATACACTGGTCTCTCCTCTGATCCCATGGGCATGCTGTCAACATCACCATACAAGAGTACCAGTAAATATCAGGCACCAAAGCATATATGACTTTATTGGTTAAAACCAGCTCTTTGAATTGTAGTCAAAAACTTATGGGAGCTGGATCTGCAAAATAGGGCTGTGTGGCACTGATGTCTCTTACTTGCCAATGATGAACTGCTACTTTCAGCACTAAGTGCCGTTTCCAAGTGATGTCCTTCAAAGGAAACTCCATAAAATGCAATGTAGCAATCAGGAGGTGATAGTTACAATTAATTAATATTGGTTTTTGTGTTTAGGATTTTATTTTTATAAGTTGCCTGAGTCACTGAGTTGGGTGGCTATATACATTTTCTTAATAAAATATATGTTACCTATATTGTCTTTTCAAACGAATATGGAGTATTTCCAGCCTGAGATAAGCTGGCTTCTGAAAGACAAGAAAATTTTGCTTTAATTGTGTACCATCAAGCCAAAATACTTGTGGCTTATCTTTATTTAAATCTTGAACTATGTGTAAGAAAGAATTTCACCCTCATTTCAATGTCATTGTGCTCACACCGCTGTTTGGTGAGTGAGAACAGTGTAGTTATTATTGCTCCAAAGATAGATCAATATTGTGACTGAGAGCTCAGATTTTTTTATGCCCGTGGGAACATTTTTGTAGCATTGAAGCACATTAGAATAACATCACAGGAAAGAAAAATAAAAGAATTAAGGGCAAAGCAAAAATTAACAAAAGTGCAAAAAATATTCAAACTGCATGACAATGTTTTCTCAGGTTGTAACACTGAGGTTATTTCCCATGCTATGCTTTTAACTCATTTTCAGTACTGCGTTAATTCTGATGCTGGTACTTTTGTCCGGAGAACTGATCTTCTTGGCATGTTTCTATTCAATCATGTTATCTTTATATTTTGTATTCACTATTTAGAAATTATATATCAACAAGATGAAGCTGGTTTCCCCTTCAGAAAAGCAGAGAGAAAAGATTATTTAATTTCGTTTGCAAAATATTTGTGCAAGCATAGCAGAACCAACATCTATCTGCCTCTGCACAAGGCCATGGGTTCATTGGTTGCAAAATCTATCAGCAGTCTACAAAATTTCATTTTCATATCTGTTGCAAAAAATTGCAAAAAAAAAAAGCAGTTGATTGAGTAGAATTCTTCCTCCAGTATTTACAGGTTCTGCAATACCTTGTTTGTCTATAGAAAGCATGTTTTATGGTTATTCTTTGTAAACGTGTCTTTTTCCTTAACCTTTTCATTTTTCCTGATCACCTGAAGTTATCAGGACCCTTCAAACCAAGCAGTTCTACTTTAGCTTCTGCTCCTTTCCTTCCAATTGATAGAATGATATAACCAATAAAGGAGAATATTTGTAGCTCAGGGTTGAAGTGAAGGGTCTTTGGTGCTCTCTGAGCTTTCTTGTTTTCTTGCAGATGTCATGCCATTGTTGAATGGTCATACCTTGTGGACTACCTGAAGTTTTTTCACATCGTTCTGAGGACTCCTTGGTGCTCTCTGAGTTTGTTGTTTTCTTGCAGATGTTTCATTATCCAAACTAGATAACATCAGTGCTAGTGCAATAGTAATGAAACGTCTGCAAGAAAACAGCAAGTTCAAAAAGCACCAATGAACTCTCAAAATGATGAAACTAATTACAGGTAGTCCTTCAGGTATGACCATTCAACAATGGTATGATGTTATGATTGTTTTGAAAAAGTGACTTATAACCTATCTTCAAAGTTACAACCGTCACATCATGCCATGTGATCACAGTTTGGATGCTTGACAATCAGTTCTTATTTATGAAAGTTGCAGTATTTTGTGGTCATGTGATTACAATTTGTAACCTTCCTAGCTAGCTTCCAACAAACAAAGTCAATTGGGGATGCTGGATTTGCTTAACAACCTTGTGATTCACTTAACCATGATAAAAATAGTCATAAAATTGGATCCAGTCGTGATGATTCACTTAATGGCCACGTTGCTTAGCAATGTAGGGTTGCAAATCTAGAACTACCTGTACTTTTTTTCTGATGATCAAGCAACTCTTCTGATTTTAAGTATATGCGTATTAGTAGTTGGACTGAATTTGTCTGAAATCCAAGCACTAAATGGCTGTTTGGGTTAATGCCATGTTATATAATCTCTCCATACATATCTTAAAAAACAAAGCACTACAAAAGACATTGTCTACTTAAAAAATTGTTATTTTCCTCATTTGTCCTTCTTTTTAGCAGCTGTGGCAGACCTGCATTTGTGCCTACTTTGTCATATTTGTGTTTCTTAATAATATTGAATAGTAAAGAAGGCATGACAAAACATTTCCTTACTGTTCCTAAGTAATTTTATAGCCAGGGCAATAAAATAACTAGAGGTTGTTGATTTAATAGTGTCATGTGATCTCGGAGTATTACAATATTGCAGAAGCTTAGAAAGAGACTTCAAATTAAGATGCAATTTTTCCCAAGATATACCAAAAGACTTATACACATTTGGAAGATTCCAGCTTGGGGGAAACCTGTTTATTCTACTTTGTCATACTAATTCTAGAGTGTAAAAGTGAAGTTTTCTAAACTCTGCAGTTAGCAAATGCCTTAGAAGTGTGCCTTCTATATTAGAATGTTTTTCTCTCCCATTGGCATTTTTGCTGGCCTGGCCCATAAATAGTTTTCTCATGCCCTTACAGCTTCTTGCCACAGCTCGGGTGGGGCTTTCATTATAAAGCAACCACTACTATTCTAACTGGCAATATTTCAAAAACATTTTTTTTTTCTAAAAGAGAACAAATGTGGTAGTATTTTTTGATTGCTGAAAAAAATAGCAAATATTTTCTCCCTTGTTTTTTCTGCTGGTCCTTTTCTGTATGGCCCCTTTACTACAATTTCCTTCAATATAGTTATAATTAAATAAGATATGTTTGGAAAAATGAACAATTTGTCTTGTTTCTTTAAAAAAGTAAACTGAAAATGATTAATAATGTATGCCTCCTTTACAGTTTTATAAAAGAACAGGAAAATAAGATGATGAAAGAGTTATTAAAATAAATGAATTTGTGTCACTTATTTTTGGAAATACAAATGCAACCAATGGTTTGACTAAAAGTACTCATTAAGTAATGAAATCCACTTTGTTTTGACATTATAAAGTAAGAGAAGTAGAATAAAAGCATAACAAATGCAAGTTCTCAAAAATAATTAAATCATATTATAAATTAGATCTATAAAATCCAAATTACAAATTTTATCTGGACAGATATATTCTGGAATATATCAATGTTATTTTTTTTCTATCAAAAATAACCCCATTTAATAATTTTAATTAGTTTGTTGTATATTTTGTCTGTCTCTCTCTGTTATCAGTAAGCATCAGTTTTTGTTTTCATAAAGGAAGACATTTCTTGTCTTTTTATGTTTGGACCAAATTTCATGTCCTGTAGTAGAGATGTCTTGAAAATTAACTTGAATATTTTAAAATGCCATCATAGTCAGCTTGATACAACCATAGATGCACCAGTACATGGAGACAGGATCTGGTGCAGGGCAGAGAGAAATGTTCAAAAAGAATTAAGTCATCTCTCAGCCACCCTCTTCTTGTGCAACAGGGCACAGATGAACATGAAAATTTATAACCATGGCCCAGAATGCCTATTATCTGTATAGTACACAGCAGGCATTACTGGATGCAGAATACAAAACACTCCCATCTGCCGAAGGATGCTAAGTCATCATGTTGAGACTGCGAGGATAAAATTCTGTATTCTTGTACACTCTTTTTATTCTATAGTGAGGCGTGTTTCTCAATCTTGGCAACTTTTAAAATGTGTGAACGTCAACTCCCAGAATTCCCCAGCTAGCATGACTTCTGGAAGTTGAAGTCCACATATCTTAAAATCGCCAAAATTGAGAAACACTGGCCTATACCCTGAGAAGTGGCTAAACTAGTCCTGGTGCTTTGTGAGTATCTCATGTTTTTTCACAACTGAATGTTCTTCCTTTCTTCTCATACTTATTCTGGAGAGGCTTTATATTGCCAATTGTGTGTTAGGGAACACAACAGTTTCCATCTTTAAAGGAGTACAGGTATGAGGACAATTGAGCCCAAAATTCTGTTAAGTGAAACATTTGTTGTGAATTTGCCTATTTCATGACCTCTCACCACAGTTGTTAAGTGAATCACTGCAGTTGATAAGTTCGTAATACAATCATTAAGGGAATTTGGTTTTCCCATAGATTTTGCTTCTCAAAAGGTGATCACATGACCTTGGGACACAGCAATGGTCATAAATATGAGTCCGTTGCCAAGCATATGAATTTTGATCACAAGATCATGATGCTGCAAAGGTCATAAGTGTGAAAAATGGTCATAAGTCACTTTTTTCAGTGCTGTTGTAACTTTAAATGGTCACTAAGTGAACTATAGTAAGTCGAGGACTACCTGTAAAGTATCACTTTCTTTTAATGGGACTCATAAAGACTTTTAGATTTGTCCTTCCAGCAAAATTGTGGATGCCTCCTGGCTTTGAGTAATATATTTCAGCTTGTATGGTAACAAAGGGATTTTTGACAAGCAAAAGGATGATTTTCAGTTCAACAGTACAGGATATAAGCAGAAATGCTGTGCTGAAAGGGGCTTGAAGGAAACTCAGCTAAAATTGTGTGGGAGAAAATCTCCGGTAGACTCAAACTTGGAGAGGAATACGCATTAAAAGAAGAAAATTAAACTTGGAGCTTAAACCTTACAGTAGCTGGGAGACGGACCTTGATGAAAATTCCTGGGAATCCAATCTGTTAATTAAGATTTTCACAAGATCACCTATTTGAATACAGTTGTTTAATATGATGAAGAACACAGGCTCTTGATGTAGTCACAAAGAGAAATTGTGAGAAGGGAAAAAAGTGCCAACCACAACCTGAATACGTGGTCACACATCCACCAAATCTAGCTGGCCTGCAAGGATGATGTGAGGATGAGTCTAGTCAGGGCTGCATTTCATCTGGATTGTGGAGTCATTATTAACCTTGGCAGTGCAGATGTTGCTTAAGTGCAGTTCTAGCATCTCTTGCTGTTGGCCCTGGTATCTAAGGCTGCTGGGAGTTGTCATTAATCAATAGGAAGGCAATAGATTATGTGCCCTTTTAAGTGAAAATCCAGGGAGGAAGTACAGGAGAACACTCCCTATAATAGGTAGTAGTAGCTGTGCCTGAGTAGAAGGGGTTTTTTTTGGGGGGGGGGAGGGATATGATGAGAAAAAACGAGGCAACTCCATTGCCTAATACAACTTGTTTATTTTTAAATTTTAGCAGTAAATGAGATTTCTATTAATGTATCTGCTTTGGCTCTTAACCCACAGCTGCTTCAGTTCTTTTTGCTAGACATAATAAGCATCAGATGCAAAAGAACAAACATTCCAAAAAAAAAAGACCTTTGCTTTTGATTCTACTTTTCACTGCATTTTACATGCATTTCTTCCCTGTCCTTATGCTGATGTCTGCACTGTCATCCTTCAGGAAGACTACAGTCATCTGCTAATCTAGAATTTCCTACTCACTGGGCAAAGGCCGTCTCTGCTGACCTTAGTGGCAGGTCTTGGCATTCTCCCAGCTTCTGCAGATGTGCTCCTTTTCAAACAAGATAAATAAACAAGCTCATTTCTGCTACACAATTATGGGAATATGTTGATCTAATTCTTTTTTCTTAAAATAGCAGAGAATCAAAAGAGAAAAGTAGATCTCTTGTTTCATAGACTCTGTTCATAATCCTGAAAGCAAACACTTGTTACAGGGATAAAAAAAAAAAAGATCCATTGATTTCATAAAGGAAGCTGTATCTATCTCTACACCTTATCTGGGAGTAAAACCCATTAAGCACAATGTACATTTAAAAAAAAGAATTCATAGCATTACATTCTGTAGGGGTTAAAAAAAGTTTCATCAGCTTCCCAGTTAAGTGGCTAGAAAATAAAATCCAGTGCATTTCTCTTGCTCAGTTCTTGAATTATTGAAAGAATGGATGCTATTTTTGTGCTAGAATATAATACCTGTAGATTAGTATTGCATTCTCCTGCACTTTGTGCTATCTTTTGCTTTCTCTTAGAAAGACAACAATGAATTAATTTTATTCATCTACAAGATCACTTGCAGAGTTGTTTAGACTTGCAGTTGCTTGTTTCTTAAATGTGTTTAAGCTTTAAAATACGCTTAAAGTACATACCGATAGTTAAGGCTGAACAACAAGATGAAAACAAGGAGAAACCTTGAAGGAAATTAGAATACATTTGGGATTTCAACATGATGCTAAGCATCTCTGTCAGAACTAATACTTGTTGCTTTGTTATTAGATAGCATAAAGGTAATAAACACAATAGAACTCTACTTCCATCTGCTGGTGGAAAAGCTTCTAGCAACATTCTATTTTTCATTAAACTGTTCTTTAGATCTCTTTAGCTGCAGAGCAATGGTGTTGGCAAGACCAGACTTTAGCACAAATGTGCAGGGTATTAGATATCATCTGCCAGGACAATCATTTTTGGAAGTAAAGGAAGCGTCGCATTAATTTCCCCCCTATTTCCTCAAATAATTAATTTCAGACATTACTATATAACATTACTCCAGAAATGCCATTATTTTCCAATTTGCACAGAGTATTTTCTGATATAGCTACTATAAACCATCTTTATCCTGGTTGCATATTTCCATTTCCATCTAGGTTTTTTTCACTTTCTGGTGCTTTAAGAATTTCACGGCTGCATTCTCTCTCTCTGTGTGTGTATGTGTGTGTGTTGTGTGCGTGTGTATGAATTTTTATTTCATTTCATTGTTGATATTTCTGAAGAAAAAAGTCTTTTGTTTTTTTTTGCCTTTTCCTCAACTCTCCCCCAGAAGAAAAGAATTTTCCATAATATTTTCCAAATATCCTTCAGATTTGAAAATGAGAACTTTCCTCCTTATTTCTTCATATAAGGCTAAATTGTATTACAGACTGTTTTCCTTCCATCATTGCCAATATCTCATTTATCTTTGAGCATTACAGTAGGTATTGAAATAAGTAATATTTCTATCAAAATGCAATATTCATCTTTATTGGAATTAAGCTTTTTGAGGGAAATGGTTTGAAATCAATCCAAAAGCTTGCCTGGTCAGGAATTTTGGCCCCACTATAGCCAAAATTCAAGTGTAAAGCTAGATATGTAGACAATTCTATCCATTTAATACTTCCAAAACATTAATCTCCTTAGAAAAGATAATCTCTAGTCACATTCTTTGTTCCCTTAGTCTCATGTGTTGCTAGTTGCTATATTATGGCTGCAGTGGAAAATACTTAATAAAAAGACCCGTTATAAGGTATGGTACATATGCTTACATACAAAACTGTTGTAAAAATGCTTGCATATATTGATAATACAACTTACATCAGTTTGTTTAGTGACCAAAGTTACGCTGAAAAAAGTGACTTAGGGCCATTACAGCATCCCCTATGGCAGTGGTGGTGAACCTTTTACTTACCGTGTGCCGAAAAGTATGTGCTTTGTGCATGCCATCTGCACTTGCGCATGGCTGCACGTGCGCTGCATGTGCAACCGCACCATCTGTGCATGCATGCAGCTTTTGCACATGCAATGCATTCATGCTGCGTGCAGGCATTCACACATATGAGCAATCATGAGTGCACAGGAGAGCTCTGAAGACCAGCTGGATTTCCTGCTGCAATCACACACATGCACAGCAGAGGCCCGAAGACCAGCTGGGTCTCTGCAATTGCACACGCATGCATGTGCAATTGCATGTGCATGCTCAGCTGGAGGTAAGTTGGCTGACAGCTTGTGTGCCCAGCAAGATAGCTCTCACCCATGCCATAGGTTCGCCATCACGGCCCTATGGTCATGTGATTTACATTTGGATGCTTGACAACTGGTTCATCGGTATGACGGTTGCAGTGTCCCAGGTTCACGTGATCACCTTTTTCAACCCTCTGACAAGCAAACTCAGTGGGGAAACCAGGTTCACTTAACAACCATGTTACTAACTTAACAGCTGCAAAAATGGTTCACTAAACAAAGGTAGTAAGAAAAGTCATAAAATGAGACAAAACTCATTTAACAAATTTCTCACAACAACATAAATTTTGGGCTCAATTGTGGTTGTAGGTTGAGGCCTACCTATAATGCAGTTTGTAGTGGCAAATATTAATCAGGAAGCATGTAATGTATTATGGGGTTTCTGTTCATTAATGGTAGGATACTGTTTAGTGCATCAAGGAGCTTAGGAAGCCAAGAGAAGCACTTGTCTTAAAATATGTTACATTTAATCAATAGTCAAAAGATGATACTGCTGTGTCGTAGTAATCCTGTGTTCCAATCCTGATCAGACCCAATTCATGTAGATTGGGGTGTTTATCCTTTCTTTCTTGGATATTTTACATAGTTCATTAGGGTAATCTCATTCCAAAACTAAACCTGAAACCAAAATGAATCCCCAAATATTATGTATCTTCTTCAGGGATGAACTATTCCTGTTGTTCCCATCTTGAGCCCTTTCCTGAACAGAGGCCATCTGTAATTGAACACTGTGATAAGCTTCTGACTAGATTTTTTCCAGAGGTGATCAATGCAACTTTATGAAATAATCACTTTAGCATCCCCTCCCACAACAGCTGGATCTGAGAAGCAAAGGTGGATAAAGGTTCAGTAAGGAAGGGCTATGGTATTGCTGATGTATATATCAAATTTATATACCTCAGCAACATAATACATTGGAGTCATTCAATTCACTATAAATATGAGTAAATCTATCTTTGAAGCATCTGGCAAATTTACTACAGCAGGCATTCAAGGATATAACCACATTTATTTTCTTACATGACTTTGGAAAATTCCTCTCTGGAAGGTATTTGAAAATACAAAATATTTAATCAAAGAGAGCCAGTTTTGTATAGTGTATAGTGAGTGATTCAGGCACACCTGGGAGAGCCATTCTATTCCTGCCTTAGGCGCAAAGGCAACTGACCTTGGGCCAGTCATTCTCTCAGCCCTAGGAAGCAAGCAATGGCAAACCACTTCTGAAATTTTGCCATTGAACCTGCAGGGACCTGTCCAAGCAACATTGACTCAAAGACACGGAAGGGAAAACAAAAACAGCCATCCAGTAAGTGTTAATTGCTATGCAATAGCACAACTGTTATTATTATTATTATTATTCTTATTATTATTATTATT
>JAEANM010005802.1:0-19207 GCA_017656035.1 Myanophis thanlyinensis
AATATTAAACTTATTTCTGAAATTTATCACTCATCACTAAACTTATAATGTATGCTGTGCCACACATATACCAAAGTCTATCTCATTTAAAGAGTTGTATCAACAATTATTTTCTCTTTTGTTGAGCTATGTTGAGCTAAAGACAGTTATTGTGCTGTTAGACGTCATGTGCTGTGCCCATCTTGAAGTTAGTTGGCTTCTGTTGCTGTCAGCTGTTTTTCTGAACTGCTGAAGTGGCTTTTGCACTGAATTGGTGAGGGTGGAAACAGCTGCTATATATGCTTGTGGGCTGTCAATATCTTTGGGGGAATGAAGTAGCTTCTGGCCTCTGCTTCCTTTCAGTTCCTGTGCTGTTGGCTTGGTGGAATCCATTTCTGCTCCTTTCTCACACTTCCCTACTAAGCTACATTTTATCACAATATTTTCAACTGCAAATTCTTCCTCTGCTGTCACATGAGAATCTTTCTCCAATACACACACTGAGCCGTCCATGAGTTGAATTGTTTTAGTGCATATTAGGCCTCTCTTATCTTCCACTTAAGCACCTCCAGAGAAAGAGAATCCACCACTTCTCCAGTTATTTCACTGTCCTTACTAGTAATATTTGTCTAAATATGCAGTACTGCAAGCTACTTGTGCGGACTGCAGGCTGCCTGCAATTTGGCAGTTCAAATCTCACCAGACTCAAGGCTGACTCAGCCTTCCATCCTTTTGAGGTCGATAAAAACGAGGAACCAGATCGTCAGGGGCAATATGCTGACTGTAAACGGCTTAGAGAGGGCTGTAAAGCACTGTGAAGTGGTATATAAGGCTAAGTGCTATTGCTAAAAAAAAAAAAAAATCTAAAATCAGCAGTTAGATTTTATTTTTCAGGTGAAGCCACATTTTCTATTTATTGATGTCTAGTGAGAACTGAAGGATACTGATGCTAGAACAGGAGTCCCCAAACTCTGGGTTGCGGCCCACTATTTGGAACCGGGCCATGGAAGTTACATTGCTTTTTCAATGTCTTACGTTTGTATTATGTCTACCAGAAGTCTGCATTTTCTGTGGAAAAATCAGTAGAAAGCCATATTGGTGTTATATGGCAGTTTGCACTGCCATACTGGATCAATCCTGAGTGGCTCTGGAAGAAGATATAATTTAAAAAGTGGAGGAGGGCTTTGTGGCCCAAAAGGCAATTTACACTGATTTCTACCTACCTCACCCAGAATTTAATTAGTCAAATATTAAAATGATAATTTGCAAAAAAAAGTGTCTTAATTATAAATATTTTAAAAGTATATTTTATTTGAAATGGCAGATTGCATGCTTATCAAAATACCAATGTACCTGGTGTATGCAGTCTTGTATTAAATATCTAGCATTATGTTTATTATTCTTGGTTCAATGTTTGTTTTTAGTGATAATTCTCTGTATATTTTTGTAGGAAGGAAACACTGCCTTGCATCTAGCAGCTAAAAATGGCCACAGTGATGTGGTAGAGATTCTTCTTCAGCAGTGGGAAGATATAAATGAATTAAATCAGGTAAAAATATAACAAATAGGCTGGAAGATCTGGTTCTGCCAGTGGGCCTGGGGAACGCAGAACAGGATGGAGCCCATTAAATGGCTCGTGTGATGTATTGTCACCAGAGTGGGGATTATTTTATTTTATTATATTATTAGTTTATTATATGATTCTTTTATTAGTTTTGTTTTTGTATGTTTTATATTCTTGTAAGCCGCTTTGAGTCGCCATGTGTGAATAGGTGGCAATATAAATTTCCAAATAAATAAATAAATAATATGCATAAAGCAAAAAATAAAAATAAAAGCGGCATCTTTATTTTTGTAAATAAAAATGCAAGAAGGCAACTCATGCTCAAAACTCAGGCAGGCTTTTACTATGTTACCTGGTTGGAAAATATTGTGCCAGAGAAGGCCTGCTTCCTGGGACCTTCAAGATGCCACAATCAATTGGATCCAAATTATACCAGACAGGCAGAAACAATTGAAGACAGGTGGTCCTCGGATAATTAGCTCTTTATGCCATGAATGGCTTTAAGGTAATATCTGGCACCTTGAATTGTAATAAGATAACTGATAATCCATGCTGATTGCAGAACAATGGGGTCACACAGGCATAACAGAGCATGCTCAACACCACCCACAATACTGCACTGCAGACCAACCATTTCTCTGGAGTAGTCTTCAAGGATAGCCCTATGTGGAATTCATTGCTATAATCTGTGTAATTATATCTGCTATGGATGTTTTGTTTACAGATGTTTTATTATTGACTGTTTGGTAAATTGCCATGAGTCTATATTGATTTGGTGATATACAAGTAAAACCAATCATTGTGTATGATTGGTGCTAGGGTTACCATTATTTATGAGATTTTTCTTTTGTCAATTATTAAACATGAACCACTTTTGAAAATAACTGCTGAAATAAAATGAAAAATAGTTAATTTGTAGTCCCATATCAAACGTTTCAATAGAAAAATTACCTTTACTAATTTCTCCATTTTATAGAAATGATCTGAAAAAATGTTCTTCTAGGCGCCAATATTGGGTAGCTGTATATAAGCAGCTGTATCTGATATTGATGGCATATTTCATTTTGTATTCTTCAGAATTGCGAAACACCATTTTATATGGCTGTTGAAGGAGGACATGAAAAATGTGCTGACCTCTTACTGGAAGCAGGAAGTGAAATCAATATTTTGAACAAAGTATGTAGATAGACATGGTGTTCTTTATTAACTTCCTGAGATATTTCTTTGAATTTTCCTTGTTGTGAATGAAAAACCAGATAAACTGCTTTTGTGAAATTTGTATTAAAGTATAGTAGGGCTGCCAGATTTGGGTTGCAAAATTCAGATTGCAAGTTTTCTATATCATTTGATAGTATTCACGTGGATTTTTATAGTCCCAGTTAATTCACCTCCATCTCACTTTTGTGTCTTCTTTATTACTTATTTTTCTAATAAAAAGGATCTTGATGCGACATTAATATAGAAGTTCAAGGAAACTGAAGGAAACAATAAAAGTATCCCTTAAGCATCCCACTAATTCAAATTAATGATATGGAATAGCTATTAGGGAAATTGCAATAATGATTTTTTAAAAACTTTATTTTCTGCTTTCCTTGTCATCCAGCAATAATCCAGTGTATATTTTCTCAGAAGTAATTTTGTTTATTATGAAGCAACTATACAAATGCAACTTTAGCCTCATTTAACTAAGGTGACATGATTTTGATTTGGTAAACTATAATTTTTCTCCTTTCTCAACCATTTTTCTCATTTCACATACCCACATTCAGAGAAAATATTGCATCATATTTCCTCTATTTGAGTAGCATTAGAAACAATGGCGTAACGTATCAGAGTTTCTCCATCAGAACTAAATACATAAGGAGATGAGGTAGAAGAGAGTATAAAAACATTATTCATGTATTTGATGTAGACTTTGATAAAGCATGAAATAACTGTAGTAAAAGGCAAAATGTCTTTTCTGGAGATTGGCCTAATTAGTTTTTCTTAAACATTTTTTGTTATTAGCACAACTGTACATATCTTCTAAAAACATACATTATATTAACAATAAAAATTATTTTCCCTTCTTTTCAACATATTTCTTTTAGCACAATGCCAGTGCATTATATATTGCAACTGAAAATGGACACACACCTTTGGTCAGATTTCTTATCAGTCATAATATTGATCTGGATGCTCAGTCTCAGGTAACTTTTTGTTATTGTTGTTTTCTCATGTTATATCCCTGACATTTCTTGACATTCTCTGAAAGTAGTGAAAGCTACAGCTATGCATAATGCAAGACATAAAAAAGAGAGTGACAATCTGCCTAAATCAATCAGGCATTCTATTTTCAGTTTTGCTGAGTGAATATATATGAATATATATGCCTAACTCTGAAATAAATATAAATATAGAAGTAAAAGAAATATAAGTAAAAGTGTTCAGGTGGAGGAATTGTGCATTAACATTTTCAGACGTACAGTATGTGTACCACATACATTTGCTATGGTTGTAAGTTTCCTTTGCAAATAAATTTGGGTGATATGCTTGCACCCACTTTTGCAGTGGAACAAACACTAGAATGAAAGTGCTCATCATCCTCATTCAAAAACCTATCAAAGAATTTAACTGAAAAAAGGTACACCATGAAAGTTTTGTGCAAACAGCAATAGCTGTGATTTGAAAAAAGGCTGAATGAAATTAGTTTTTAAAAAACCTGGATTTGAAAAACTGGCAGGGCGAAATTCAGCAGAATTTCTTAAAATTAAAAAGAAGTAAAAGTTGTAAACAGTACATGTCAATGTGTTTGTGTGACGAGGCATATAGCATATGCAAATAATAAAGAGATTTTCTGTAATTTAACAATATTGCAAACAAAAACAAAAACAAACCCAACCCAAAACGACTGGCAATACTGGTCTTCTAACAGGAACATGAAAGGGGAGAATACTTTTAGCAATCTATATATTGCTACTATACGTTATTTCAGAACTAAATAATCCTAATTTATTTAGGACTGTAGCCAAATAGTCTGTATCAGAGTTGTCTACAAAGAGGGCTCAAAAAGTCAAGATGGGGGCCACAGTCATGTGATCAAAACCTTGCCTTGTGCTTGTGTCACAATGGCTATAAAAAAGGTTGTGCTTCAGTTGCATAGTTGTGATCGCCATCTTTATTTTTTTGACCTCTTGAAGGACAGCCTTGGTCTATGTCAACCTTCAGCATGATATATGTACCATGGACTTTGTTGTTTGTTGAATATGTGAAATTAAAATATCTATGATCAAGAGAAAGGTATTTTAATATTCTTAACACATTTGAAATAAAACTCCCATTTTGTAGTGGATGTAGTACTCATAAAGTTCAATCAAATTAAATGCATAAGCTACCCATTTGAATAGTGGTTTTTAGTGGAATAATGGAAATCTTTAATAACTTTATTGGAGTATTAACTTGATTTGCTAATAAAGGTTTTCATCATATTTTAAACTTTTCAGCCAGGGTAAGCATGATTTCTTATAAATAAATAGTATAGTTTCATGATGTTATTTCTCCTCTCTTTACAGAAAAATAATTCTCCTCTACATTTGGCTATCACAAAAAATAACTTATCAGTGATAAATAGTTTAATAAAGGCAAACCATAGCATAAATTGCCTAAACAAGGTAAGAAATTCTTATTAGAATCATGAAAGTTGAATATTGGACACAACAAAGTCAAATGCAAAAGACAAAAATAGAAGTACAATGTCAATGCAAACTATTAAATATCATTGGCAGTCATTAATACAATCACACTATTAAAACAAATATAATGTCATGTAAACTGGGGTCAAATGCATGCTAGCATAAAACTCTTTTAGCTGTTTTAAACTGCCATCAGCATTGGGACCATCTGCACCTCTGGAAGGATGGAAGAAAGAGGAATGCCATTGAGAAAATGCACTGCCTGGTCCATCTATCTCTATATTTGCAAGAAGAGGAAACTTGCAACAGGCCCTGAGGCAAACCTATTTATTAACATATTGATTCCATTCTTTGCACGGTGCAAATATTAACTTTTTAATTACGTTTTTCTAATGCAAAAGATTTCTGAATAATATTATCCTTTACATTTACAAGCGACATCAAACACCTTTACATCTGGCAGCAGACTTTGGAAATGTGGACATAATAGAAACACTGCTAAAGGCAGGCTGTGACTTCAGCATGGTAGATAAGGTATTCATGATTCTATTAAAATGCATTTCTCCTGCATGTCTTGGTTTGATTTTCAGATGATCCCTTATTAAAATAGAATTCTTGACTTAGGTTATCCGTTAAAACTGGGAACAGGGATAACGGAATGAGACCTGTGGTATCAGACATAAAATAACAATATTTGTTCTTTGTATTTGTGACATAAAGTAGTACAAGTAATTCTCGAATTACAACTGTAATGGAGCCTGCCCATTATGGTTGAAAGTTGGGAGAGCGGTTAAGTGAACCGCTTATCTTAACGATACCCCCATCTGTGCTCTGCCCAGTGCATTTGTGAAATGAATGTGTGGGTTGTGAAGTGGAAAATCAGGCTTCTAAATCTAAGTAGCTGAATTCTATAGTTATAAGGCTTCCCATTACAGAACACAATTCTTAATATTTTGACTACACTCACACAGCATACTTAACTGGGGTAGCAAGTTGATCTATTTCCTGGAATCACACACTACCTTAAGTATGAATTAATCAAACATGGCAGGTTACATTACACCAAAATCAAATCAAAGTTAAATTTACCAAATTTAATCATGTCCAGTGAGTGAGACTATTAGGTTTTGTTTACCCTGGTTAAAGGGGTTGTGTAAATGTAGCCTTTGTGGCTGATGAGGATGATGGTAGAGGTGATACAAGTCATGTCTGCAGCCTTGATTTTTTTTCTTTACTTACCCAAAAACAGGTTTAATTCAAACTTCATTAATAACTTTATTGCTGCCTAGATGAGACTGTCCACAGCAAAATGAAATAAACCTGGTGCAACTTTAGAAAGCAGGTCATTCATTAGATCTTTGTGAGGGATAGCTTAAGGCAGTGCAGCACAGCAAATAGTTCGTTGGGCTTTGCCTAGGGAGATTTGAGTCCAAATCCTTTCTTCCACAATGAATTATCAATTAGCCATTGGTAGGCCATCCATATTTGTTATCATAACTTCTTTGCAATGTTATGAAGCTCCTTTTAACAACCGAAAGAGATGGGTAGGCAGATAAATACATAACTCGTAAGGCTTTATTTGAATAGAATTGAATTTAGTTGACAAATAGGGATTAATCAAATTATTAGTGTATGCTCCTAGCACAGTAATTTTACCATGAAGTCAGGGTGCTGTGACAAAGCCAAAAACTGGGCAGTTGCAAGATAGAGAGAAGATCCTAGAAATGAGATGGTTCCATTTCTCTGTTCTCTTCTGTGGCTTTTGGGATTTTTTTTTCTGCTTCAGAATGCATTCAGGAATTATTTCAACAAGTAAAATAGCTAGTCTAAAAATATTTTCCGGAGGTGTTTGCAGGGGGAATGCAAAAAAAAAAAAAAAAAAAAAAAAAAAAGACAGAATACTGGCCAAAGTAGCACAAAGTCTTTTTAGGTATGTGCAATGTCACAGAGATATTAAAACAGAGTGGAGCTTTGATCTATTGGATCCTGTGGCCCTGCTATCATTGTTAACAAGACTGGTTACACTATCTGCAATGGAGGCAAATTATTGTGCAGTGACAGATGGATTTCCCTGATGGTGGAAAAAACAATCACTCATTTCTATCTACCATGAGATGAGGCTAAATCTGGAGAAAGAGCTAACTTTTTAAGAGATGACTATATTGCAGATTTATCTCTGTTCAGAGCCTAATATACAATCCACTCTTGCTTTACTAAGATTGCCCATCCTAAATTACTTGCACCTGATCCAAGGAATTTCTAGAAAAGTGACACTCTCCCCTCCTTTCATGCCTCACTTGATTTACCCACATACCTACCACTATTCCATGCATAAGTTGGTGGTAGTGCTGATTGAAACAGGGCACTAATTCCAGCCTGATGATCTTCTCACTTAAGTATATGCGCCACAGTATCATGTGCCAATAGCCATGTTGGCAATCTGCTCAATAGGCGCTGCTCCTATAGGACCACACACCACAACCATGCACACAATCTGCTAATGTGACTTGCAGCACACCATGCATGGAATCTTTGAGGGAAGTGTAAATGGGACTTCAGAAAGTCTTATCCTTTCAGCTAGCAGACAGCTTGCCTGTCAGCCACTACTCACTGAAAGTGACCAATATGTCCTGGGTAGATTATTAGCTCAGTTACTACCAAAGCACTCATATCATCTGTAAGGTTATCTATTAGGAGAAAATGGAAAACATCAATTTAATTTAAAAAAAACCTGAGGTGCTTTTTGTTATGGGAATTGGAAGAAAGCTATTTCATGAAGATGTCCTTCAAGAACTATTATCCAGGCAACACACCGTCAATGTGAATATTATGTAGAAAAATGTATAAAATATATAACAAAAAGAACTACTATCCACACAACATTGAGCCAGAGTGGGGCATATAAATGTACCTATAGTTACTAACTCATTTTTTAAAAAGTCTACTCAAAATTCTACAAATTTAATAGATTGGAAATACTTGAACTTTTACATGGAATGGTAAAAATCAATAGTTACCTGGTTTGCAGGATTTTTAACATTTTAAGAGGAAATAGAGAATCCATGGAAACATTTACCTACAGTACTTACAGTGGATACAGAATTATATTTAGACTGCTATAAAAATTGCTTGTTGCTGGCCAAATGAGTTTTTTAAAAAACTGTTTAAAAACATTTCTCAAGATACATGGTGGTGAGATTAGAGAATTTTGCAACATATTCTGTCCTTAGCACAGGCTTTTTTTTGTGTGTACCTTTAGTTTAATAACTGACAATGTTTACATTTTAGCAAGGAAAAACCGCACTTGCTGTAGCATCCAGAAGCAATCATGCCTTAGTTGTAGACATGATTATAAAAGCAGAGAGATACTACATCTGGAAACAGGTAGGACACAATTTATTTAGCTTTTCTGGTCAAGCATGTTTCTCCATTATATTGAATTTTGTGAGCAAAATAATTTATTTTTAGTTCAGGAGTTTGAAGCTTCTTTGCAGAACTGGTAGGAAATCTTAAATCTCAAGTATCCCATTTCTTTCTCTTCCTTTTCCACTTTGTCCAGTAGCCCTTCCTCATGCCATCATGATAAGATATTAAATTCTTACGTTGTTTTTTAATTTGTTTACTAAAGAAGTCTTGACTTTCCAGTTTTCTTTGTTAGCTGATAAGTGTTAAAAACTGACAGAAGAAATCATTGCATTTGTAGAAGTTGGTAGTTTCCAAAGATAATTTTCATAAATGTAATTCAAAATGTGCCTGCTTGGATATGTTGGCTGCTGTCAGGTGTGAAAGACCAGGTCCATACATGAAGGTCCAATAAACTGGTTTATTGCAGCCTGTGCATAAGAACATTCACAACTAACAGCACCTGCTTGGAATTAGGGTCCACAGAATTCAAGGGAGGTTGGACTTAATCTGTTGTGGCTACACAGGGATTCTAGGCTGATCTCCCTTTTAACTCCACTCTCAGATTCTGCCACACTTCCTACATATGCACATTACAAATCAGAAAGCTAGATAAGGCAACAATCATATATGTAGCATACCAAATACATTCAGTATCATCAGCCTACCTAATTTAGTTACTAATTACCTCCTTGAATTAAGGTATCATCTGTGTCGATGCTAGTGCAAGATTCTGACAACTTATTGATTGCAACCCCCCTCCCACTTCTCCATGGCCATTGCATTTTCCCCATCCCCAGTAATGTGAAGCTGTCCTATTTTCCAGCCCCAGATACCTCTTTCCTTGACACTCCTGGGCAAAGGTCTGTAAAACAGGACCCACAGAAGTATGGCAAATCTATTTAGCCTTTCATTGTATAAAAGTTACAAAACCTCCGTTTTTGCTGAAGAGACCAAGGAGGTTCTATTGTATGGCATTACTTTCTCCTGCTGAAAACAACTGAAGATAAAAGGATAGAGGAGGAGTTGCAAATAAATTAGATTTAATTTGGACTTACCTGGCTTTTTTAATGCTGTATGATACTAACTATATTGATAGGGAAATACACATCTTCCCAGTTGTCTTATGTGTGAACGTGGTATGGATAAGATGTTTTTTTAGCAACTGTTTTGTACCATAGGAAATAGAAGGGGTTGTTTTGGAGTCTAGATAAATATATCTGATAATCTTATTACAAAGACAGGCAAAGGAAGAAAATGATATTTCATTACAAAGGGTGGCCAAAGAAAATAAGAATACATACTGATTTTTGAAAAAAGAATGTGCCTCTCTATAAATGTTTGTTATAGGCAAACAAGGAGAACTCACTTCCACAATATTCCCTATGTTATGTTTCCTTATCAATGGAAAGGAGCTATGAAATAACTTTGTGCAGATAAATATAATGTATAAAGGAAGTAGGACAATTTAGGGGAAGCAGAGTACACTGCATGCCTTTTTCTTTAAGTCCCAAAGCATGATTTGTAAGCAGATTTCAGCAGTCAAGCCTCTGTTTTACTAGTAGTCCAAGATGCATCAGCCAGAGCTTGGTGAACAAGACATATAAAACTGAAGAACTGAATACCTCTGAAAGATTTGACCATGTAGCTAGAGAGCCAGTTTGATGTAATGCTTAAAACAAGCTGAGTTCCCGTCCTACCTTTGGCACTTGGACCAGTTACTTTGTCAACCCTGGGAAGGATGCAATGGTAAAATATTTCTGAAAAATCTTGTTGGACATAATTGAACAGAAGGAAAGAAAAACATGTATTGGACATTATTAATATTTGTAAAATATAATAATATCCAACAATTATACTTCTTTGAGAGTGAAAGCAAATTATTTGAAGAACACATGATTTAATCTCTTAAATTTTCTTTGCAGGAGCATCACTGTAATGAAGTGTCAAATATTAATTTATCTTTTAAACAAGACCACAACATTCAGACAAAACAGATCCGTGCATCTCTTTGGAATCTAGCATATAACGGGTTAAAAATGCGAGAGTGGGTAAAACTGGCACAGTTTTGGAAGTTCACAGGTGAACAAATCAAAGCAATAGAAGAACAGTGGACAGGTAACTTGCTGAATTTTTTTCTTTTAAAAAAAAACCAGTGTTCTCATTCCGAACACAGGAAAGTTAACTAAAAATCCAAGATAGTATTTCTGACTGATATAGACTTCTTTCTTTATAAATGTAAATCCTTCCAGTGTTCTTAAAAAAGAATTGAATAGGGAAGAAAATCAGAATAAAATAACTATTGGATATTCTTGCAAATGTTGTTTCTAAGCTAACATAGAAGAATTGATACGTGTGATTGTGTGCTTAAAGAAAAACAAAGCACAATTTCATTAGTGTGTCGAATGTGTTAAAGAGACTAGGACTTAAGATAATTAAAAATCCTTCTACCTTCAGTTTTAATGAGACTGTAGCTTTCATTTTGTGAAGTTTATTAAATATTAAAGAAATATATCGTCACATAGGCTAGTCAAAATTCAAGGCACTGAAATAATAGATTTAGAGCCCACCTTTATGGACCTCATCATTATCCAAACTCAGTTTTCAGTATATATCAGGTGTCTATTTCAATGTTTACTTCTTCAGAATAGATTAAATAAAGCATTTTGGAAATTGACGATTCTTTTAGTTCTTGCTGCAAACAAGACAGAGCTGCATTGTAGGTCATATTCCTTCTACTCTAGTGAGGGAGGGCTGTTCAGTTCTAACATAGATGGACTCTTTTACCCCCCTTTCAAACCACCTATCTCCTATCTACAACAGAGTCCTTTCAGCAGTTCCAAGATGATTCCACAATCGTTTTTTGGTTCAGGTGGCCCTGAGGACACAGAGAGACCCTCAAGTAGCCTCAAAGGCTCTCCCAGAGTGCCAATGATCAGATGACTGCAGAGCAATACAATCCTTCCACCACCACCCCACCATCCTGTCAAAACCTTCCCTCCCCCCACCATCCAGTTCTTGGATGAGAAAAAAAATCTACTTCTTCCTCAAAAAGCAGTTCAGTTGCCTTTTGAAAAAGCACCTTTGAGACAACTATGACCTGGATGACTGAGAATCTCCCTAAACAATTATATTCCTTCATCAAGATTTCATAAACATCCAATTAGAATATATGAAATAGGAGCCTCATTCTGTTACACGAAGTGAAACATTATCTTTTTCTACTTGATTACTCTTCAACTACAGGGTTGGATTAGGCATATAAACACTATAGAAGACCATTCCTCCCTTCCTGTTGAACATCTAGGATTCTCTGATAAAAACAGACAAAGCATCTTTATCCCTTGATAAGAAAAAGACATTTTTCCCTTGACTATGGTCTAAAATAAGCTACTTTGCATCCCAATTGATTGTCCCTTCAGCACCTGCATCTACCGATCCCACCCCCATACCAATTTAAACCTGCCATATTTTATTTACATCTTTAAGAGGAGGCCTTTCTCCAAATGCTTGGTAAGATAAATGCATTAGGAAGAGGTGCTTTCTATGAAAGGAGCATACACTGATCTTTCAAAGGAGATTCAATTTTTAAAAGAATAAAATGTTTTGATTGCCCCAGGATTTTGTTTGTTGATCTCCTCTGTACATCTTACAGCTGGTTGAATTCTGTCCTATTTAATATTGTGGCACAACTTAGATGCTTATTATTTTATATTGTTGACATTTAAACTTTAGCTACTGCCCTGGAGCATACTTTCTGATATGAAAAATAATTATTTTTGTTTTGTTTCCATAGAGCACTAAAATACTTAACTACAAGGAGAGGGGCAATAGAACCCTTCTCAAATTAATATCCAACTGTAGATGGGAACACCAAAGCTGTTTAATCCTTTCTGTTCCTATTACTTTCTCAAAACCATACTTGCCAAAGCCACTGTCTCACCAATGAAAAGATACAGAATCCCTATAACTTTCATCCTAGATAGCAAAAACAAGTTGGGAAATAACATTTTGACTGCTAACATGGTGAGGTGGAGGGAGGGGGGCTGAATAACAGTCTCCTACAGCTTTTTAATATAAAAAAGGACTAATGTCATCAGTTTTTTATGTCTCATTTGTGTAATATCATCCTCAACATTTCTGTCTTTGCAATCTCTGTAGTAGTAGATCTCTTTATATTTCCCCTTAAGAATTAGTGGAGGGAACAAAAGAAGCCTGATAAATAATAAATGATAAATAAATAGGCCTGATCTTCATTATGCTCTACTCCTATTGGTCTCTTCCATCTTTCCTTTCCAACAAAATAGATTAAGAATCTAGGTAAACTTTTCAAACAAATCTTTGGAGCCAAAAATGTAACATAGAAACATTTCTCCAAACAGCAGGCTAACATTTTGTATATTATCCTCTAGGAGGAAAGAGCTACAAGGAACATGGACACAGAATGTTTCTTATCTGGTTACATGGTGTTCTGATGGCTGGCCAGAATCCTATTAAACATTTATATGAGGATCTGATAAGTATGGGATTTCAACAACTGGCTGGTGAGCAATTGTTGTAAGCATCCCACTTAGAGCCTGTTAGAGTAGTTCACCATTCCCTTTTGGAAAAGATTCAGGACAAACAACGTTAGATTACAGAGAGCTGATTTGCATACATACTCTTACCTGAAAGGATCTTCAAACAATCGTCCCTAGTTAGAAGCCCCTTGAAAACACTTGAAGCAGCTTGTTTCCACGTGATTACAAATGACATTATTCACCTAGTTCTTATTATCCAGTCCTGCTCCAGCAGAATAAAACTTGCTATGATAAAAGCCAGGAGGTTCCATATTTCAAATCGGCAGAGTCTGTAGACCAGTGTTTCTCAATCTTAGCCATTTTAAGACATGTGGGCTTCAATGTTCAGAATTCCCCAGCCAGCATGGGTACTGGGGGGAGGGGATGTTGTTATGGAACATGAAAATAGGAGGAGAGAGCACTGAGTATTGCTGCCGAATGAAATCAAATACAAAAAAGGAAAGGCAATGCAGAGAGGGAGAACATGTTCTTTTAAGGAAAAAAAAAGGCAACATAAGTATGCTGGACCGGCAGACGTATAATCAAATTTTCTAATAAATAAAACAAGAAGTTGCAAATACAGGTAGTCCTTAACTTATGACCACAAATGGAGTCCAGAATTTATGTTGCCAAATGAGAAATTTGTTAAGTGAGTTTTGCCCCATTTTACGACATTTATTGCCACATTTGTTAACTCAACACTGAAGTTGTTAACTTAGGTACATGGTTGCTCAGTTGCCTTCCCCATTGACTTTGCTTGTCAGAAGGTTGCCAAAGATGGTCACATGAGTCTGGGACTCTGGACAAATGTAAACCAGCTATCAAGCATCCAAATGTAAATCACATGACCATGGGAATGCTGCAATAGTCATAAGTGTGAAAAATGGCCATAAGTCACTTTTTTCAGTACTGTTGTAACTTCAAACTGTCACTAAATGAATTGTTGTAAGTCGAGGACTAACTATAATTATGAATGCATGAATCTATTTCTAGGCAAAACCCACGCTCAGTGTCTTTGATAGAATTATTTTAGGTAAGCACAGAATTGCAACTGAAAAGCCTTTTGACTGTAAGCATATAAGAAACAAGGTGGCAGTAAGCTTGTCAATATATCCAATTTCTTCGTACAATAAAAAGCAAAGAAGACAGTTTTATTTTGAGAAGGGTTTCTTTCAGCTTCATAAATCTGTAATAATTTTAGATTAATTTTAAGTAACATATATAATTTGTTTAGAATTGTAGCAGATGGTTTTGAGTGGCTACTAAACTTTGTATATTATGCCTGAATCTATCTACACCTCAAAAAGATTAAAGGCATGTTGTGTTTTCTCAATTCTAACAAGAATATTTCCTCTTGCAGAAAAGTTCAGAGCAGAAAATAATGCTGACACAGAATCCAAGAAATGTTCACTTTCATGAAATTCAAGAGAATCTGAAGCAATGAAATAGGATAATAAATGAATATTAAAATATTATTTATAAACAAATTTCCCAATGTTTCTCTATAAAGAAAAGCTTAACTTTTGTAATATTTCCCCACCCCATCAACTTCCCATCCCCATGCTAACTAGGATTTCTCCACCTCCATTGGCTCTTTCCAATCCCACTTCACCATTCAGAATTCTCCAGTTTTCTTATTCATTTTTAAAATCTTGAGTGACTGTACCCCACGCAGCAGGAGTAATCTACATTTGGAGGTGGAAAAAGAATATGAGGGTTGTATAATTTCTTGGGTTACAAAAATAGTGGGGATATGAATGTGACAGTGGCTGAAGATCTGCTTGAAAATAATTTCAGTCAATGACAGATTATTATTTTTTCTCCTGTGTATGGCTAATAACTCCTGTAGCAATCCACTTGCACTTGAGGACATATTTATAACTCTGCCATGCAAACTGTACATAATACTTTTTCAGTTAATTTTATGCAGAATGAAAGAAAACATTCCTTGAGATAATAGTCACATTGCTTATACAAGTATACTTCTAAAAATCTTTGATATTTTTAAATAAAGTATTTTTAAGAACACTTGTGTGAAAACAGTAGCATGTTATATTATGAACAAAACAAAGTAGGATTTAAAGGCTGAGACAAATGCTGTCTTCAAGCACAGTCATAATCAAATGCCTTTGACTCTGTGTTTGAGACCCTTTGAGTAGAAATCTGTACAGGGAAATATGGCAGATAGCCATACCAAAAAAGTGCACGCTTGAATGTAAGGTAATAATTATACAATATTTAAATTGCAATCTTAGGCACATTTCTTTGATAATAAAAGTTATATAGAAAAAATGCATGAACAGAAAATTAGAAACAAAAAGCAGAAGAATTCTGGTTGGATGATGTTAATGAGATCCTGAATTTTAAAGGGCAGAGGCAGTATGAATTGGTGGATGGGTGTGACAGAAGATAAAACTGATGCGCAAAGATAGAAAATATAGGAAAACAGACTTGTTTTTCACTATTTTCTGCCTCAAATCTATTTTGCTTATACTTTATTTCTTTTGAGCCTTGGCTTATCCTCAAATGAGAATATCATAGCTATGAGTATGTGTTTGTGTATGAATGAAATGGGTAATGGTAAAGTACTTCATGCTATTGTCATGGATGTGGTGATCTGGAGCCAAGCTCAACCTGAGGCAGACCTTACAATCTTATAATATACTGTACCTTATATTAGGAATCTGAGACAAATAAACACAGTATTTAGTATTCTTAGCATAAATTTAAAGCATATTTTCCCCTTTATCAACAATTATTGCATGCAACAACAAATAAATCTTCTCAGTAAATATGGTTTGGTCCTGAATATACACACCTATGATACAACTGAAGCCATTCAGATTTGAAAGAGAAAAGTGATTTTAGTGCACAGAACTGTTCATGTATAACTTCAGATCACATTTTCCTTTTCAGTCTGAATGAAAAGGAGAACATGGCCTAATGCACAGTATATTACTTGTCTGACCACTTTCAACACCTCTGCTTTATTACTTAAGCTCCTGCATCCATTTTACAAACCCAGATTACCTCCTCATGCTGCAGTTAGCTATTTAATAGTAGGTGTATAAGTGAGGTATACTTAAGAATTACCTTAAGGAGAAGCAAGTTGATGTAGCAGGTTGTTTACCCCTATTGGCGCACCTATTTGATCATTAGGGTGGACTGGAATATGACTGGAAGACTCCCGGCAACTGCTCTCAGATTGAGAGATCCTAGTAGTACAGTAGCATTAACACACCACAGCCACAGTTTTCTTCATTGCTGCTTCTTTGTCTTCTTCTACAGACTGACATCGGTTCCCACATTCCATAATGCTTACTCCTAACTGAGGTCTCCTTATAGTAGCATAAGAGAGAGCAAGAATGGAACAGTATTTGGAGCTAAAAGATAAAATCCAGGAACATAAAACTGCAAATCTTCATTGCTCCCACTGCAAATTGCAATGGGAAAAATTGTTCCCATTATGCAGAAGTATGGAGAAGCCTCACAGCACTGCTATTTTACATAAAAGTTGGTGTTTATTTATTCATCTAGATTTAGGGTATTATGATATCTAATGTCACGTTCCTTTTCTCTCTCCCTGCCACAACCTGAGGAGTATTTCTGTACATTCTTAAAAGTTACACTGGAGGAATCTAGACCATTTGGTGAAAATACAGATGGGGTTGAGATGTCAGTGGATACTACTAATGGAAACACACAACTGGATTCCCACCATAGTAAACTGCAACAGCAATTAGTGCTTCAATTTATATACTGCTCCATAGTGGAGTAAAACTAATAAACCAGTTTTATATTGCACAAAGCAAAGTTTTTCTGTAATGTTCCTGATTTATGAATGACTGAAGATAAAATATAGCAGAACCAAAATAATTCTGATTGTCAATTTAGTCTGATTACTATATGGACAATTTAGATAGCAATTCAGAATGTGGCAAAATGATCTATGCTTTTGTTCACTTATAAAACAAATACCTTTTTAGAATATGCAAGTTCAATGCTTCATTTTTATTAAAAACATTAAATAAGCTTATATAATAAGTTTAAGAAAGTAAAAATTTCAAGTATACCTTATTTGCAGTTACACAGAACTACATTGTACCTTCTTCAGTGGCACACTTTTTACACTTCAAAATATCACTATATGTACAATATTATTAGAGGAAAAACATGATGCATCTTAGGTTATTATTCCATTAATCTGCAAATACCAGACAGCACATTTTAAACAATAACCTGGAAAATTTTCTCCGTGTGCTTAAAAGAACGTACAGGCGTTTCAACTGGCTAACCTACTCCACTACCTTTATTGACTGGATGCTGTTGTGACTCTGGCAAGGAGTTTTCCCATTGTGTCCTAGATGTCTCACGCCAATAGCATTAGAAGACTGGTGCAGAGTTCGAGGATATTTAGCAGCAACAGCTTGAGATATAGTTTGCTGAAAGATATCAGCAGGAAATTACTATTTATTTTCAATCTAATCCTGTAAGTAAAATAATTTAACAATATAAAAACAAAATCGAATACAAAGGACAAAGATGGCCAGGGCTTGCCAGATGGTATTTCCTAGCTCAGGCAATATCCTCAGATTTTGCTAAGCCACTCCAAGCTTTTTTAATAAACCGGTTAAACCTGTCTAGTCAAACAGGTTGTGGAACAGGTTCCAGCACTCCCATTTAAAACAATAAACTATAGCCTAGATAGTCTGAGAATCCATATTAACAGCTTTTCTCAGGATATTCTTGAAATAAAAAAACAACCACCACAAAAAAAAAATCCTCTGTACAGAAATTACCCAGCAGCCCATTTGCTTTAACAATACAATTTTATGTCTCGGTCAGAGCCATTTTAGATGTAGGTTATTATGGCTATTGTGGCTTATTATTATTAATAATAATTATTATTAATAATAATAATTATTATGGCTATTGGAAGAAGTAGTTATCTCTAGCACCTAGTTATGCAATGAAGCAAATATCCCCTGCTTTTGTTTGGAAACAGAGGGGTTATAATCTACTGTAGTCCCATCTCCCAGACTTCCATGTGTCAGCCGATAGAGATGCAAAATTTTCAGTCTTTTCACATAGCTGCGGCTCTTTTGTAGAGAATCTACAAATGAGCATAGGTTTCTTCTCAAATACAAAACATCGGCCCTCATTTACTAGTAAATCTCATATCTTGTTGGATTTAATAATAAAGTTGTGTACTGTACATGTTTCAAGTGCTTTGCTGAGTTGCCATGGAAGCACAGAAGAGGAAGGAATTTCCTCTGGTCTTTGCAAACACAGTCATGTTTCCAAAGATCACTGGGAGTTCATATCCAGTCTCCCAACAGAAACATCACAGCAAGGAGAAAAGCAAACATAGGGCCAATCCTACAACCGGCATCGTCTAGCCAGAGAAATGAGGGCAGCTAGGCCTGCTGTACTGAACTTGATCCATAAACAGCAAGAACATGAACAAGGCAAAATTTGCCTGGTCCCAGATCTAAAAGTAATGCTAGTTAATAGACAAAATACAGTAACCTTAAAGTGTAGACAAATTAATTCAGTAAGCATTTGTAATCTGAATTTCCACAATAATTCAGGTAAGAATCCTAAAGCAAAATGTCACTGATTAAAAGGAAATACAAAATACAGAAGTTCTTCATTGAACTCATTAGTTACCTGAGTGACAGGATGATGTTTCTCCACTACAACAGAATTCATGGGAGGTGAAACACCCAAGACATCTAAATTACTGCAAATACGATTCTTTGCTGCAAAATCTGAACGACCAGTGATTTTTGCAGTGACGGTCCTTCCAGCTTTTTGTTGAGCTGATGTTACCACCCTAGTCATGGGCTATGGAAACCAAATAAAAATCCTAATTATATAAGAAACACGTAGCAATTCTCAAAGCAGTTTTAAATTATAAACTAGATTTCTTAATATTATTTTTCCCTATCTTTCGCTAGGAAAAACTGAATATATATATATATTTATATATACAGTAAAAACTATTAACCAATATATGTATGTATGTATGT